>JAGKQL010003030.1:0-27076 GCA_018398635.1 Cyprinodon brontotheroides | reverse complement strand
TTGATTTACATCATATTTAAATAGATAGAAATATATAGAGAAAAAAATAAATAAATTCATAGATCTTTGTACCTTTCATGGGTCTCTTTAATCTAAAATAAACAGAATTCAATTAAATATTTTTTGGATATAATTTGGTAGAAGTAAAGAATGTTTAGTATCACCTCTTCTGAGCTGGAAAAGAACTAAAATCCTGATAATAATTAGACAAGGTTTTTTTAAACTTTGCCGGAGAGGGATGATCAGCCACATAGTTACTTAAGTAGCGATGGAAGAGCCATACTGCTGAAAGTGAACCATTACAGTGGAGCATGAAGTGCAGACTAGGAGACTCAGATTAGGTTGCATTGTCATGAAAAATAACACTGGTCAGAAGTCCATAAAGATTGTGTCAGGTATCAGATACAATTACAGACGGTAAAGTCAATCAATGAGAAGGCAAAGGAGGAAATAGATTTTGTCTATAACAATGACATAGCTGAGCAGGGAAAACTCATTGGATTTTTGGCATAGGGTGACAATCTGGCAGAGAGGCAGAGGCAAGGGAGAGTTTATGCAGTGCTCTGGGATATTCTTCATTCAGTCAAAATCTGATTTCATGACCATAGGTAAAGGTAGTAACATAGACAGACAGCTAGTATAAGGACTTTTTACCTTTTTGATCAGTTCTCTCTTCACAACATTGCGATGCAGCATCTGCAGTATAGTAGCAGCTGCATTACATCCTTCCATTGATCTACCATCAGCCTCCCGTCAGTCTTGGATGAGCCCTCTAGATACTTGAGGAAGGAACTCTTCACCAACCCAAAGAAAAAGTCATGTTTCCGTTCAAGAACCATTGCCTTTGACTTGGAGGAACTGATTCTGATCAACTGCTTTGCACTTGGTTCTCAGCCCTGCTCCTGCTCCCTTGGACAGAACCTTGTAAGAATACTCCTGCAGCGCCCCCACAGAGCACCTTAAGATCATGCCAGGTCCACAAAACACATGTGAAACAATTGGACTAACTCTTGTGAACCCTTGAGCACCTTGCAGAGGGGTGTGGAACTGGTCCACTGTCCCCCAGCCAGGACAAAAACACCACTGCTCTCCCTGAAGCTGAGGTTCAACAACCAACAGACTCTTCTCTCCAGCACCTTTCTTTGATCACCATACAGTAGGCCCTCACAAGTGCAATCCTCTTGTAGTTGGAAAACACCCTCCACTCCTCCTTCTTATTGTAGATAAACCACCACCCCAGTTTGCCACTTCTCGGACAAACTGGGGGCGTTCGACCATGATGAGCCCAACATCAGACCTAAGTTACAGCACAGACCTAAAATCTCTACTGGACAAGAATTTGTGGCTCAAATTCCGTCTAATGTCTAATTGGTTGATGGTCTCTGTGTGTGCACATTTTAATTCAGCTTTTAATGCTCAGGATGATTTACTCAGCAGTCCATTAGCTAATGATTCTAGGTGAAACCTAGCTCGTCCTCAGTTGCTCTCATATATTTACTGATCTCACCTGATTTTCCTGTCTCTATAAGCCTGACTAACTACGCTTTAGAAGAATATGTACTCCCCTAACAGCACCAAATGTGTAGACAGTTTTTCATGACCATATTCATTTGTCAACGTAATATGACCCAGTATGATTATTTTATATGGCTGAATGCTGAATAATGAAGTTATAAGAAACACAATACAGTTGTCTTGCACAGATTTCCCTCTGTGATCTCCACAGTCATTTTAATAATAATTGGTCTCATAACAATGTATTACATTCAGCAATTACTGTATTTTTGTTAACAAGTGATTAATACAGGTTTATTTAATCTTTAGATAACTAGAGATCTTAACCTATGCTAGATGGACTATTTTGCCGCAAACTATAGAGCGACAAGTAAAGAATGTGAGCAGATAAGATATGCTTATATGTCTTCTAAGGCCATTAAATGACAACAATTCAGGGTTTTCAAGTGATTTATAACAGAACATCAGTGGTGTTACATTGTAGTTTTAATAAAACAGCCAAACAACTTACAATTAAACAATGGGTTAAAAGGTCGTTATTTTAGTTTAAATGTATAGTGGAGGATGTTCTTTTTCAGGTGGATCATCAAAATAAGTGGTCCTCCTATTTGTCAATCATTCTTGTGATATGTTTATGTAAGGCTGTCCTGCGGGATGCGTCCCCGATTTCCCACTTACCATTGGTGAGTCTGACATAGTGGAAAAATTGCAAATCTTTTGGAAAGTAAGCTGGTATGGCGTTACAAACAGCAACTTTTAAACAAAGCGCACCTGGAGAAATGGGCTTGTGCATGCTTTTGCCTACGTTTAATAAGGCGTTTCCTCTAGGGGGAAGGTATAGGTTTGTGCATGTGCATTTATTTTTGTTAAAAGAGGAGAGGGGTGAAAAAATTCTCCACTTTACCTTAAAAAGAAAAAGTGATGTAAGGTTGATGAATAAACAGATTTTGAGCTCAGAAACTAAGAACAAATTTATCAGTAGGTTAATTTCTTTCTTTTTTTATTATGGACTTTCTTCAAACCAACTATTTGCAGTCACATATAAAAAGGGACCTTTAAAATGTACCCTCTACTACTGACATGATGGTGTTGACAACAGCTGTTGTAAAGTTAACAGAAATGCCAAGCGCATCTGATATTTATGATTTCAGTGGTAACTGCCAAAACATATAAAACAAACACCGCAGCTTCCTCATGAAACTTTCTCATTTGAGGTTATCTTTTTCCCTCCTTACCCTTCTGTATTCCAATTGTATTCCAAGACTAACCAACTTTATCTCAACCACCATTTCCTCTCTATTTTAGACATCTAAACTTTTGAAATTGCTCAAATTGTTAATTCATTTCCTCCAGAAAGTAAAAATTAGTATACATTTCACATTTGTCATCCATATTTGAGGGGAAGTTGCAAAGTCTTTATTTTCTGGTTATTTGCTATTGATTTACCTAGAATAAACAGGGAATCCAGCCTTCAGAGCAACTCATGCTTTTAGCCAATTGGAATCATGACTGTGATATACACACATCTGCAGCTCTCTTTAATTATACCCAGATTTATTTGAAAGAAGAGAAAAGGTTGTAAGAAGAAGGACTGCTTGACAGGGTGGAGGATGGAGACAACATAATTAGGAAGAATGAGAGTAGGAGCCTAAAAGATTGCACTGAAGAAATGTCAGAGAGAGACATATGGGGAAGTAGGAGGAGGTGATTCATGTTGTAAATTGTCAATGCTCTATCTTGGTGGATTTCTAAGTAAGAAGAGGCAGCAAATATCTCTTTGATTGAGTGGTATGAGATTTTAGATGATTGGTTAAAGACATCTGGTAAAGTTTGGGAAAATTTTTGTAGAAAATGGGTAATAATTTGTTGTGTATCTTTTGCTGTACCCTTAGCTGTAAATAAAAAGTAACAAACAAAAATATCACAACTCATCATCTATATTACTGGGCCTATGCATATATTACTAGGCTGAAAACTTGTTACAGTGGACTTTATTTCCTGTTAGGCAAAAATATTTATCCAACTGTATTGTTGAAGTAAAGTCCTGATATGTAGAAGACTAAACATTTTATTATAGAAAACATTCCTACACCACAAATGCAACTTTAAACCACATTTTATTTAGAATTTGTTGTTTTTTTTTTATAGCAAGGCACCTATCACAGTTTGATCTTCATTAATCTTCATTACTAGTGATTAAGCACTAATAACCACTTGAGGTAGACTGTGCCTTTTTTAAAGTAGGAGCAGAGATTACTTACTTATTACAGTGTGTGTGTATGTGAGACAGAGCAACTGCTGTAAAACAGTTGTGTTATTGTTTGAAAGAAAATTTAGCATCCAATATTAGTGATTAATATAGCATACTCATTCTTAAAAAGAGAAAGTCTCTGTGTGCTTTCTCTATGAAGGGAAGATCCTAACTTTATCTCTGAATTTGACAAAACCCTGAATAATCTCCAAATTTAGCATGTTTCATAACATGCAGGGGATGACAAAGTCTTACTTTCCCAGCCTTAATGAATCAAAACATGTCAACAAGTTGTTTAAAATAAAGTTTGAATGTGCAGGGCTGGCTAGCACCTATTGTGTGTTCACTGACCAGAAAAACGTCTGTATTTTCCCCGTTCCTTAATGCCAAGCACTGGTCAGAAAACTGCCTGATAACTTTTTATTCAACATCTAATTTCTTGATTCATCAATTCGTTTTTTTCTAATACCCTTTCTTTTTCCTATATGTCATGCTGATGAGAAACGAGCACAATAAGCTTTCATAGTACTGGTTTCCAGTGGTTGAATAAAGTCAATGTTTAATCCCCACTTCTGTGATTAACCAATAAACATTAACCCATTGCAACAGTGTTGCTGAGGGAGGAGATAAATTTCATATTCCCCAACACCAGACTCTCCCAGATGGTCCATATATGATTTCTACTGGCATCTATCCAGTCACACGTCTGCCTTCTTAACCCTCAAGGCCTCCACCACAACACTGTTGCTCCTCCAAAAATAAAGACAAAAGGTATTTGGCTGTTTCCCTCATACACATAAAAGCTGATGTTGCCACACTCTCAGATGTTCTTCATTAACTCATGTACAATAAAGTTTATCCTGCAGGGAAAGAGAAATGGGTGTCTTTTTAGACTCATCTCATTAAAATGCTGACTCTTTGTTAGATTTGACACTAACAAACAACAGTGCATAAGAATCACGAACTTTTACAGGCGTTGTCACCACAATAAAGCAAAATTTGTAAGAGAGAGTTCTAAATGCACAGTTAAAACACAGACAAAAGTTAAAAACCCATGCAAAAAGACAAAGAATGAGCATCCAGTGTGAAAACAAATATGTAGGCCTACATAGTATATGAAATGTGGTTTGTAGTTTTTACATCAGGTGCAGCTTGTGCTGAAAAAGTCTATAGAATGAACTAGATGTTTTAATTGCCTTCCCAAGTCCATTTGTTTCTGATGCAATATTCGTGAATCATACGACTAATGGAAAAGAGAAAAAGTCAGATGCAAATAAATGACCCCGTGTTCTTTTCCTGGGTCATTGGAGTCTGCTTTAAATCAATGTGCAATGGGACGTGCTTCGGCGACGCAGTGGTTAGCGCTTACGACCCATGTACAGAGGCCTTAGTCCTCGACGTGGCCAACCCGGGTTTGAATCCGACCTGTGGTCCTTTGCCGCATGTCTCTCCCCCTTTCTTGTACCCCCTTTCCTGTCAGCCCACAGTAAAAAAAAAACAACAAAAAAAAAACGAGCCACTAGTGCCGTAAAAAGCTCAAAAAAAAAAAAAAAAAAAAGAAATTCTGCAATGAGCCAGGAGATGACGAGAGGCTTAGGGACATGTTATTGCATTGGCTGTTAGTTGTGAATTATCTAAAAAGTAAGATCACAATGTCCAAAATGAGTTAATTCAGAGTATTTTTGTATTTGTTTAACTAAATTAAATATAAAGGTCTATTGATAATACTTATAAAAACAAAGTTTTATATCTGTGGTGTGATAAACAGAGGTGCATGTGCCCAGCATTGTTCCAAATTATTACTGAAAACTTTTTTATGTTCAATCCAAAAGAGTACAAAACATTTTCACTCCCATACAATTATGCTTATTTAACTTACATATTGGAAGCAAAGATAAAAGGCATCATGAATGCAAAAACCCCAAAGGACCTACATCCCACAGTGCTCGGGTGATAGGGGGCTGAGAAAGTTCCTTGCCTTTACTACTGGTAATCCTTGATAAATAAACTGGAAAGAAAGTAACCGCTGCTATCTGTAAGCCAATACTCCTCTGGAGAAGGGGATGGCCCAGGGCTTGGCTAAGATAAAAGCCAATTCTCTTGTTGTGTTCCGCTTCATTACTCTGTTGCCTTTAGGAAGTTTCCCGGAGCATAAAGGACACCCTACCAGGGACAAGCATACATACAACATATTCAGAGTAAGATAGAGAAGGTACACTGCCTCACCCACCCATCTGCACAGATTTAACTTCGGTGCAGCTGATGCATGTTACATTTTCTTATAAAACTGAAAACCTGGCACCTATAAAACAAAGGTTAAAATCTGTTGTGTGTCTCTTTTTCAGGCTGCAGTACAGGTCAGGATTTCATTTGACAGCTCAAATACAATTTTTAATGTCTGTGTCTTGTTATTCCCCTAAGCACTACCACGTGGACGCACACATCCCATCAATCTTCTCCCTCAATCCAGTCTCCGTCTTTAAGCAATCATATGAGGGTGAATGCTCTACAAAATACCTGAAGGGACTAAGAAGGGCAGGCTGGTCAAACACATGCACACAACAACAATTCAAGGTGAAGCGATGTTTCCCAAATGAGATTTTCATTTCCTCACCAACATCAGTTAAGAATATAATCGATTTATATTTTAGCTCATGTTATTTTCAGCCTGTTATGAGATTCTCTTCAATATTAAACATCCAACAGATCCGTTCCTATCAGGACATACTTAGTTTTCTCAAGAGTATCCTTAAGAGGATAGTGTTTATTTTCCCTGTAGTGACTTTTCCTTCTGTTTTTCACTTTAGTTTTCTGTTTGGTTAGGCATAAGAAGGATTTGTGTTATCATACTTATTTTGAAATAAAGTTGGTTTCTTCCATCTTCACTGGCCTGTTTAGAGATCCTGTGATTTTGAACCTTTTCCTGTGGTTTGCATTCAAAAAATAATGGTGGTAATGCAAACAGAACTGAGAATGACCTTCTGTAAGTGTTCTGATGTTTATCTTTTGTCCTTTCTAGAAAAGCAAAGTGTCAGACAAATGGCTGGTGAGAAATGGCATTGCTCTAAATGTAACTTTGTAGCAGTTTCTGAAAAAAAATACCCCTTAAAAACTATGCTTCAGGGTAACTAAATATAGTAAACTAGACCTCCCAGCTTATAGATTTGTTAGCTGGACTAAGTCGTCACCTGGACGTAGCTGGCACGACAGAAGCAGCGAGTTTACATGCAAAGTCAATGGTTGACGCGCGTCAAAGCGCAGCAAAAGGTCCCGCGGCGCGTTTTGAGCAAGCAGGCGCAGCATGTCTGAGCAGCTGAAGCAGCGCGTCGGGTGCGTTTAACGCAGGGAGAGAGACACAGCGCTGATGATCACTCCTCTTAAACAGTTTATTGACGCCTAAATTAACTTAAAATGCAGAAATCTGCCGGCAGAATATGCAGTTTGGATTATTTAGATGAAAAACACCTACCAGCTGCCGCGGTGAACCGCTGCTGATGAAGGGATCCATACTGTCGGCGCCCCGCTGGTATGTGGGGGTCTGAGCGGCTCCGACAGAAAAAATATTGAAGGCAGGATAATAATCTGAATGAACTGACTGCACTGATTACGTTTTCAGGTGTATTTTCTCACTTAAACACATATTAAAACTACTTTATTCCCACTGATCACAGCAAATATAGCTGCAAGGCAGAGAAAGGATAGTGAAGCTCCGCCCAACGCGCGTCAGACACACTTTTGCACCGCGCAGCCAGAGCAGCAAAGCTGCTTCAGCCGCGCCTCAGAACTAACTGGTACAAGCAGCAAAAATGAAGCAGCAGACGCGATTTTGCTGCTTTTGCTGCGTGAACGTAGCATAACTGCACAAAAATTGCCACTATGCTAGCAACGAGAATGCTTTTAACTGGGGGCATGTAGCAGTTCTCGCCGTAAAGCAAGACTGACTCTCACGAGCCTATTGAGATTAGCGGTGATTATCCCCTGCTGATTACAAAGTGCAGTATTTCCCAGACCACCAGGACGGCGAGAATACCTTTTATTCGCAGCCTGAAATGAGCTGCGTTTAATCATCCATAGCGTTATTGGAGCACATTAATTAACTGAAAAATGTTGCATAGTGTGCCTTTAACTAAATATAGTAAACTAGACCTCCCAGCTTATAGATTTGTTAGCTGGACTAAGTTTACACCTTAAACATATTTAAAAAAGACTACCAAACTTAATTATAAGGTACATGGATACCAATAGTAATGTATTTTTTCCATTCTATTTGTTCTTATATATTTGATAGTAATTTTTACATTACATTAAGTATTTTATATTTTCTTTTATCTTATCATTTTAGCATGTTTACCCTTTATCTTTGAACTCATTCTTGGTAACAATGTGTAATTTATGAGCATAAACATTCAGTTCTTTTCCCCACATGCTGTTTAATTACACATTTTTGCAGTAAAGTTTTGCAATCCCCCTCTATCCTCTGAAGGATTTAGTTTCCTTGCTAGTTAGGGTTAGGTGCACTTAGGCTCTATTCAGACAAATGACCATTTATCAGGGATCATTCTGATAAAAATAGACTTCCCTTAGCATGATTTTTAATGAGCTATACACTACAGATTCTTGACTAAATGTATTAGTAGCTTAATAGACGCAATGTCAGAAAAGCAAAGAAGAATTAATTTGTTGGTTAAAGAGCTAAGCATCAGCACAAGGACACTGATGATTTAACTCGTAAAAGCTTCACTGCAGCAAAACTAGTGGTTCTTCCTGCCAAATGCTCCACACAGCTTACAGGGAAAACTGATTCAGCAGGCAACAGAGAGATTATAATTATAGCTGTGGAGAGATAAAATATTTTACAATATAGGGAAAACCTCACATTATAGATAAACCTGACTAACCCAAACAACATTCTTTAATTCACAAATTAATTAATTCCATCTGCAAACAAATGTGGTCCAGAAATGACTTTTTGTCCATTCTAGACACAGATATACTTTTTTTAAGTGGAAAAACAAAAGTGTTATTACATTTTTTTTCATCACTATCACATGTCCTAGAGTGGATAAATATCACAGTGAATGGTCATTACATGTGACTGCTTCACTGGTTTATGCCAGAGAAGATGAGAGGAAGCAAGATCAAATGTAAATAATGGATCAATGGTAATGCAGATGACTGATGCTCGATTTAATACCTGCATGCTCTTACCTTTTTTGTGGTTTTAGCATTTAGCTGCTTCATTCATGTTTGAATAGTTTATAACATTACAATGCAAACTATGCAACTAGATTTGATTGACTTTCAAATTAAAAGTTGTGGCAAAATATGTATAACAGACACTATTAGTTAAGCAAGTTATAACTTTTTCTCATGTCCATTGGAAAAATTAGACTTAGGGACTATTAATCCGAGTAACAATGAAAGAAAGTGGCATTTCACAAAAAAAAAAAAAAAATGAGTTAAGCGTTATAACTCCTAATTAAACATGAATTTATAACTGATGACACTAGATATTGTTTTGTATTATTCAAAGTTTCAAGTATAAAAAAACTCATGTTTTTAGCATAAGCATAAGTTTAGCATAAGTTCATGAAATATAGTAATTCTAGTTCTAGGTAAAAGTCCCATCAGGTCTGCAGGTGGTCCTCAGGAGTGCTTTAGATGGATGTCGATCAAACTGCTAAGCTAAATTTAAATTTAAAAAAATTCCAAGGCCACCCTTGAAGCCGGTCAGAGGGAACCTGACCTCAGATTGTTTTGATAACCTTAACACTTCTGTTTAGTGAACTAAGGTCTGAGTGGCACAAAAGACAGACAGTAAAATAGAATACCAAAACATAAAATAATCTATAGACTTGAATTACAAAGTTAGAATTTGTTTTGCCAAACACTATTGCGTAAAACATTTAAGAACTTTCTTGCATAAAGATGCACAACATTTCAAATAGATTGTCCTCTAAATCTACCAAGTGCTACAGTATGGACCACCTGTCACTGGATTCAGAGTCATCTTAGAAATCCTTGATTTAAAGAATCTGTTTCCCCTCAGTAAACAGGAAACAGGCATATGATCATAACCTTTAGATAGGGCAAACCAGATAAGCAAAATAAATAAATATATTTATTTGATATGCAAAAATTTAAGAGAGAAAATGGAAATAACTGATTTTCAAATTTATAGGTGAAACATTTTCTTTTGATTGCAGAGACTATACAGATATGCTTATGTTGAGAGGTTGAATCTAGAGTCCCACACTGGAAATAACTGCGCTGATGATTATCAAGGCATAGTTTTATTAGCTTATATGAGGTAACAAAGAGCATAAAAAACCATTAAAGCTCACCAGAGCACCTTTTCTTTAGCGTTTTTTCATATTACTTAGACAAAACAGTTTCTATGCTCAATTTTATTTTTCTCTTGCAGGGATAATGAAATGTATATGCCGTGCATGCGTGTTCTGTGTTTGGCTTCGCGGTGGCTGTCTGCATGTGTGGCTGTGGCTGCTCACCTGCCATGTGAGTGTGTTTTATGGTTCCAGAGGGAGTTAGGTTACTTGGTAAAACAACTTCTTTCCTCGCGCTCAGCGTGGTGTGCTTAAAGAGGATTTACTGTGTATATAGAAAAGGAAAAGGTTTAGGAGCAAAAGGCAATGATGAAAGAAATTGTTTTCAGTAGTTTAGAAGTTCTGATTTGCTTTTTTTAAGACTACTGACATCCACTAAAATTTGGTTTACTGTTGTGTTAAACTTGCATCTAGGATTAGATGATTAATCAGCTGCATCCTAAGATAAATGTAAGTTTTTAGGAAAATACTGCATTAAATAACAGCTTTAACATGCATTTTGCTTTCCAGGCATTTCAAGCTTGAAGATATATTTAAATACTTACTAATACTAACTAATAAACCTATATCATATAACTTATGAGTTAAAACACTAGAACGACAGGGGTTTCATTCCCTTTTTTCCTATGACTATATGTAAATTAGAGATAAGAATAAATCTTAAAAACTACAGTGTGTATTAATTACAGGGATATACAGTCAGAAATGTAATATATTTTACATAACTATATTTATTTATCATCATCTACGAGAGCTCAGCCTCTAACCTTAATATTTGCGTTGCCTTTAGAATTCAGTATTTTTATAATTACATAGAGCGGGTCTGCAACCATGGGAGGCGATATCTTTGCGCTACGGCGGCGCAGAACCAACAAACTAGCGATTGCGAGATGTATTCATTCACGCCGAAAGTAACTACGTGTTGGTGAGAGATGAACTGAGACGGTACTGAACAATAGATGGCAGTATTATGCCTGAGAATACTATCTGTAAAAATTATCTATGTAAAACAAACCTCATCACTTGAGAAGTTGTGGTAGGTGATGCAGGCGCCGCGGGAAGACTATTTTGTCCCCGTAACGCCGGGCCGCATCTCATGGGGAGAAGCGATTGGGGGGAGATGTTCATGTTGCTGCGATCTGGCAGCGTCGGACGCTATATGTAAGCTAAAAAATTACACACTGTAGCTTTAACTAAAGGAATAGAAACATTCAACTTCTCAGGGAGCACAAAATAATTCTGTAATTGTAACATTATATTGGTAAAACACAAACACTTGAGAGGCATTTTAATTAAATTATACAGGTATTAGAAATTTCAATTAACCACTTGTTTCCTTTTTATACTGTTCATGTTAAATTATGCTATTGTAACAAACTGCACAAACTGCTGCCTCTGTCTCCCTCTTCCATTTTTATTAAAGCCCTGTATTTCTCCAGTCATTTATTTTTCTTTTAAATGGCAAAGCCTCTTTTTCTTTCACTTTCAGTGGTTTACTGTTTTTCTTGAGCGTTTTGTACAATACCATGGTTGGTTAACATATTCTCCCTCCCTACTAAAATCCCTTTTCTTTTACAAAAGAGCTTCCACTGTTTTTACTGTTACCTGGGCCCACTTAAACTTGAGGCGGGTATAGATTCAAACCGGTTGTATTTGGAGCAGCACGCGTCTTGGACTTTGCAAAACCAAACTTAGATTTTAACTTAAAACAGAACACTGCCACATGAGTTTAACTCTAAATATTTAGAGATTTTCTTGTTCAGGTATGGTTTTCCTTCTGAGGTTTCAAAAAGAACTGGTAAGCAAGTAAAATATGCAATCCTGCAGCCAACTTAAGCGGAAGTATAAATAATATTTAGAATGCTGTAGGACATATAATTGTGACACATTAAATATATAATATTATAATGCATAGCTTTACTGGGTATGTATTGCAGTATAAAAGCATTATGGTACATAAAAAGCAATGAAAATTAAATACTATTTCCACAGTAAAAAAAGAAACTGTAGCTTTTCCTTATCTGTTGATATCAGCAAAAAAACTTTGTGGTTTAACAAGTTCTTAATGGAAAAAAATGTATAAAATTGATTGGAATCATAGTTGCTCTATTTTGCTGCAATATTATAAATTGAAAACCAGAATAAATATCTTCTGTACCAAGTCCAACTGGATACTACTATATGGCTAAATGACATCCCTGTAGATAAAGCTGAAGCGAACGGATCAGTTAAGGACCTATTCAGTCCAACCCCAAAAGCCATCACACCCGTCTCTTTTGGCTAATTGAGGGATCACTTTTACAACATTGCCTCAAGGCTCTTAAGTCAATGAGATGGCATTGATTTTTCCCCTTTTTTTCCAAAGATCCTGCTTTCACCTCCCCTTACAGAATGGTTTAATAGCTCTGGGAGATACTTTTCTACCACTGCCAAATATGCACACAGGCGCACCTCTGTGATGCAGTGGAATTTTCTTATATTTACTGTCAGCCCTGCAGTAGGCAGTAACCTCATTCGTTATGCTGTTTTTATTTCATCTCATCTCTTCCCTCATATCTGCCTTGACATCTAAATTTGCATTTATATATGAAAACCTAAATATTTTCATTCTTTATTAGAAATTTTTTTTTCATTCATTTAAAAAGTGTGGGCTTCAAGTGGGTATGCGTTTTGCAAAGCCACCCTGTGGCCTCACCCATATTTTCATATGTTCTCCCTTACTCTAGCAGGTGTGTGTTTGCCATGCTCTCTCTCCACAGGTGGACAAGGTGTGTGTGGCCTGTCCACAGGGGAACCTCAAGCATGCGGCATATGAGCCCAGAGGTCACAACCTCTACCACAACCACAAATTCGCCTTCGTCTGCCTCTGCCTCTTCCCCCAACGTTTACCAGAGGAGTGGCTGGAGAAGTTTGCCCACATGAAAGGGTGGTAAGCTAAAGCTTAATATTGAATGTTATAACTGCACACTGTTAGATCTTAAATAGATTAAGGGGTTTGGTAGCTATATCCAATGCTATTAACACTTTACCTTGATCTCAAATGCTTAGTTAAGACTCACTCACTTCAAAAACGTCTTTCATACACAACCAGTCTTCCCCAACCTGGTCCCCAGTGCAGCCATCATGTGTCCTTAGCAGCTGGTGGGCAGGTGGAGACTTGGTAATATTAATCGTCACAGACCAAGCAATTTCCTGTTTAGGCAGATGACCATGCAACTAGCTCACCGTATTCTCCAGCCTACCCCCGTACACTAGCAGACAAACTAAAAAGCCATTTGTTGCAGTTCATGAATCCGATACCAAGCCTAGCTCTATGGCTGGCGTGGGCAATCGCAATGCCATTCAAAAGCAATATAATCTAGTTTGTTTGCCTGTTGCCAGGGCTGACCAGGGCTCGTGTTAACTTTTTCAAAGCCAAAGCAGTGCTCAGTACAGCAAAAGGAGGGAAGCTGTGGGAAAATATGAAAAAATCATAAGAGTATAGCGGTATTTGTAGGGATAAAAGGGAATCGTGCTTTTTTTTTATTGTACATTTAAACTGTTTCCAAGTGTGATGAGTTTTACTGATTTAAATTACCATCATTTTAATTCCTTTCCATCTTGTCTTTTATTTTTATAATCCTTTGTAGGAAGTTGTTTTGTTGTATCTGTGGTTTCAAGAGTTATTGCATGTGCACTAATAATCATTTCCACAATTTTAATCTGAGTGTCCTTCCTGTTTTCCCTTACATTTCTTGTCACATCAATTTCTTCTCCCCATTCCATTTTTTTTTTTTTTACCTCTCTGCATCTCCCCCCACTTGCAACAACCATCCCCTGGACATCAACTACCATCATTCCCAGTCCATTACCTCTGAAACCCTCCAACAACTATAAAACCTAATCTGAGAACACTTTTTCTAGGTAAGCATAAAGGCAATTACATATTCCTTTCAGGTATAAAAAGCAAAAATACATGTTTTTCTTAGGTTATTATACATTTATGGGACTGGTGTGTGTTGGTCTTTTGTGATGTATGTTCACTAATGCATTCTAGCAAAAGTTTAACACCTATTGTTTGACTCACTGTTGCATTCATTTTTACTCATTCCAGCTTTTTTGTTTTGTCATTACACATTGTCAGAATGCAGACACGGCTCGTAAAATATCTGCATTAACCCATCTTAAGCCATTGTCGCGGCACCTGGGGAACGCACCAGCCGGGTTAAGGGTCTTTCAGGGACAGAGTGTCAGTCGTGGGAGTGGGGCTTGAACTGAGACCCTCTACATTCAAGCGCAATACCTAACCTCGCCACCACCTCCCCCATGTGCCTTATGTGGTTTTATGAAAGCATGTGGTTGTACTAGATTTTTATATAGGGTGTTAGAGGGGTAGGAAATAAAAAAAGTACAGTTACTGTATTACGGTATTAGTAAAAAAATATTCAAAGACCCTTCAGTTCAGTTTATTCCGATGGTGCCAGTTCACACCACATGTCATCCTTAGGTAATTTACAGAGACAATTAAGTTAGATCACACAACCAGACTGCTGAAAAGTTTTGTCTAATGGATTAGGTTTAAGGTTAATGGTGGGTTTGTGTTTTTGCATTTCCTGCCACAACCTGTCATGCCCCCTGCGAGAGGGGTACCCTTGTCATGTCAGTAACTGAGGCTCCAAGGGTTGACCAATCGTCAATATTTGATGAGTTGGGAGTTGGACTGCGCAGAAACAGACCAGGAGATGCTACTATGATGACCAAAAAACAGAGAGAACATAAAGTTATGAGTGGACTTAACAAATACTGCAGAATGGGAGAATAGAATGAAGAAAAATCATGCTATGTCCTCCTACAGACTATGCCCATAGCAGCATAACTATAGAGATAACTCTGGATAACTTTAGCCACTGTAACTATAAGCTTTATTACAAATGAAATGTTTCAGCCTAGTCATAAAAGTACACAGAGTGTCCACCTCACAGACTAAATCAGGTATTTAGCTCAACAGGAGAGGATCTTAATAAATAAAATAGCTACCTCCCTTTTCTACTTTTAGACATGCTAGGAACCACTGGTTAAACTGCAGATCGAATTGCTATGTTAGGAAAAAAAGGAATTGTCAGATTTCTGATGTAAGATGAATCTTGCTTATTTAGAGTTTTATAAATTAACAGGAGGATTTAAAATTCTATTTTGGATTTAACAGGAAGCCAATGAAGAGAAGGATAGGAGAGATTTGATCTCTCATTTTATTTTTTTATCAGAACTCTGGCTGCAGTATTTTAGATCAGCTGAAGGAATTTAACTACAGCTCGTGGACTTCCTGATTGTAAAGAATTACAATAGTCCAGTCTGTAAGTAACAGATGCATGGACTAGTTTCTCAGCAACACTCCTGAACAGGATATTTCAAATCTTTGCAATATTTCGGAGAAGAAAGAGATAAATTGCAGAAACCTCTTTGATATTGGTTTTAAATGACAGGTCCTGACTAACACCAAGGATTTTTTTATTATTATGTGAAATATCTTCTCGGACCAATAATGCCATCTAGATGAAGTGACTGACTAATAAAATCATTTTTCAGGTGTTTATGTCTGCAAGACATAGCTGTAGACCCGGGGTCACCAATGTGGTGTCTGCAGGGACCAAGGGGCCACATGGGGTGCCCAAAGCATCTTCTAAAAATGCACAACTCAACAATAGACTAAGACTGAATTTAATTTTACTCTGTCGCTCCTCTTTTCAATAATTTATACAGCATTTTATCATTTTAATCTTACAGAGCATTTAAGCATTTATAAAGATTTCAAAAGGACAATATTATAAAGAAAGTTAGGATTTAAAAGAAACTATACAAATATGTTTGAAATTTAGGTGAACACTGATCCCACCAGTTCATAGGCCAGCATTGGTGGCCCTTCCTAAAACTCAGTATCCATGAAGTAGCTTTTGGCCTTAACAACCTTGCAGACCCCTGCTGTAGTCTACTGTATGTAAAGGATTAGTTTCATCAGGAATTATAGACACATATAGCTTAGTATCAAAAGCACAACAGTGAAAATTAATCAATGCTATCTAGTAATTCTACCAATTCAGAGCATAAATATAGCAAAGAGAATTGGCCCTAGCACTTATCCCTGTGGTACTCCACCGTGCGGTTTGTGGAAGACTTATCAATAACATGATCAATCTGAAATCTGTCAGACAAATAAGATTTAAACCAGCCTGAGCCTGATCCCTTAATTCCTACAGTATTCAAGCCATTCCAAAAAACTTTGTGATTAACTGTATTAAACACAGTACTGAGATATAATAGGACCAGTAAAGTCCTTTATCTGAGACATAATTTTCATTAGATAATGATATCATTAGTGACTCCCACACCTGACTGAAACTCTTCTAAATGGTGTAAAAGCTCAAACACTTGTCTAGCAATTATTTTCTCATGAATTTTAGATAAAAATGATGTAGATGTAGGCTTGTAATTGACAAAGTTATTCCTATCTAGAGAAGGTTTCTTAAGTACTATAAAGGTTTATTTACAGCTACCTTAAAAGCCTTAGGTTCATATTCCTCTTACAGGGGTAGATTAATCATATCTAGAATCATTTCTTAAATCACTTGGTTGGAATTTGATTAAACGTATAAGTTGAAGGCTTAGATGAAGATCATTTTTATATCTCATGAATCTCACGTGAATCAAAAAAATCCTAATAAAGGTCAGTTTCTATAGTTATCTCAGGTGTAGCCTCACCTCCAAGACATGAAACAATCATATTTGTCTAAGAATAGAATCAGTTTAACGTGTTAAGGATCAGTATACAGCAATTTCCAGCACATGGCAGAGGTACTCGAACTAAAAGCACATTCAGATTTGGATATAAAACAGCAAAATAGAAGAAAATAAAACGAAGAAAAATTACCTTTTTTTGTAAATCACCACATTTAAAATCCTTTAATGACTGTCTTTGCATTCAACCTGTTATTTTTGTTTCTCATTATGCATGTTGACAATCTGCTCCAGGGTCAAAAAGTTCTGCCTTTGTTTTGCCAAGTATTACTCTGTCTATATTGATGACATATGTTAGAAGATCTGATAAAGCAAAGCTAAGACACCACACATTGCAAACATAAAAATGTGCTGATGCAGTCAAATTCAAGGGATGCTGTTACTGCCACTGTTAGTATCATCATGTGTGTATATATATATATATATATATATATATATATATATCACAAGTATGCCATGTTAAAAGAATATTAAATCAGTGTTTGGTGTTTTTTAAACTATTAGACAGTATAATGACATGTATTGAGGTTACGTATTGTATAGTGATGCAGATGACTATTTGCATGAATCAAACAATTTCAAAAAAGAAGATTTTAAATAATTTTAATTGTTTTATGGGATGTTTTTCCATCAGGGAGTTCTTAGCTGTGCTGCTGCGCTATAGAGCCTTCTTCATTTCACTGCCAGACATGCTGTGCAAAGGGGAGAATGTAGTGGACGACTCCACCTGCTGGGTTGGCACTGATGTTGTAGAAAGGTAAGACAAATCTTCTTCAGTATTCCTAATGTTTACATTGTGGATGACCAGGGCCCTTAATGAGAGATCAAAAGTAGTAATAAGTGAAATAATTGTTGCTAAAGCAAACAGGATAGGAGTGGTGAAGAGGAGTTTTGGCGAGCCTACTAAAACAGAGCCGACAGAAACAGTTTGGCCAATCAACCAACTGAATTAGAAATACGTTAGACCAGACTTTTTCAATGCTCATACAGATATCAATATTCAGAAATTAATGTTCAGATAGGAATATTCAGATAATATGAGCTAATCCTAACCCTAAGCCCGCCAAAGGGGAATATTAATGAAAACCAGCCAGGCCGGTTAAAGGTAAACTTCTTGTAATCTAATATTTTTTAGGGATAAATTAACTGTGGGAAAAGTATTTAATTATTATGAATAAGAATTACAAAATGTAAAACAAAAAAATCTTTACAATAAAAAAGGAATTTCAGTAATATTTACAGACCTTAAAATGATCTCAATAATAATCATTTTAAAACAGAACATTTCTAGAAATTTATATACATAAATACACACAAGCTAAAGTACAAGTACACACTATGTAGCGTACATAGTCTAAAAAAAAAAAATCTATAATACAGGTGAGATTTGATGTATTGTACAAGATGATGTCAGTATCTTTAAGCTAAAGGGTAATCTAGAAAAGATTAAATGATTCTGGGACCAAATCACTCCTCTATTTTCCTCCGAAAACTGAGAACAGAGGATCTTTTCCTCTGTCTAGTTTGGTTTTCTCCACATTTTTTCCTCTGTTTTATTGTTGTTCCTCCAAATGGACAAGCAGGCAATCACAGTAAAATTCTGACATCTACAGTATTTGAGCATTTCACCAAAATGGATAAAGTGGTATAAAGGCCAGCATAGTGCGAAATAATAACAAAAAGCAAATTGAAATAAAGGTAACTCAAGCATTTTATGGTGAGACAAATTAATTTAGGTAAATATCATCCTCGTGTAGTAGGATTCCTAATCCATGTCGGAATTTTCTATTATTAGTTAATTTCTCTACATTAATTACTAGGAGGTATGTATCAGCCAGTCACAGCTCTACCTAGCAATGGGTTAACCTCATCTCCGCATTGTGATAACAAATTCTGTTAAGTCATAAATTTGAGTTGATTTAAGCAACTCAACAACTCACTCTTAGGATATGAATCCTTGGCAGGATTTGTTTGGGCTAAGACATGAGCTCTCTTAGAGAACTCTCTGTGAATACAGGCCCAGCTTTTTTCAAATGAAGACAGAACCATGTTTTTTTATTCTAATCTTGTTGTGTCTGACACCAAAATTACATATTTTCCTCATCCATACTTGTAGTATGACTAAATATCTTTTTTTCCACTCTTTCCAGTAGTCAAATTCCTAATCCTCTGCTTTGACAGATATACATTTCTAGATAAGTCTTGATTTGAGAAAAAATAAAAATGTTTTAAATACTGTCAGGCTGAGAGTCAATGTGGCTGCCTGCTGTAAATCTTTGTGCAAATAAGGAAGCTATTATCCATCTCCCTATTGATTGCACGCTGGCAGAACAGAAAGTCACAAGGCTCCAGCCTACTTTATGTTAGTGTTAGTGATTGAATTGTTTTCTGCTGAGATATTTAGTTTTTGCTGATTTACAGATATAGCCTTGGAACTGTTTTCCTGCTGATGGTTTTGGGTGCATCTCTAAGAGATCTGAAAGATTGCTCAGTGTGTGGTTCTCCTATTTTTCACTCAGCATATGAAGAGAATTATACAAATTACTAAGGCAGCGCAAATCTGTAATTGATTCTGAACTCCAGAACGGTTTCTTAAACACTCTTGAAGCTATCTTTACAGTTATGACAAGGCCATGCTCTGCCATTTCATTTGGGGAAAAAAAAATGTAACTTCAGCTCAATTGGTCCTGACAGTTCTTGCTTCACCAAAACAATACACAGATCTCATGCATTTATTGTCCTTTGTGGCTGTGACAAATGAGCCTTACTTTGCTTACGTACTTGTAAGGCATTTTTCTCAGGAACAGATGTTGTCAAATTTTGTTTTGTATTGTATTCAGTGGCTGCTGACAGAATGTTATCCTGTTTTCTACCGTCCAGGTCTCCTCCCCTTTGACAATTTCTCGAGAAATCAAGTACCTTGTAAAAGGATTAATTCCACTTCTTCACTTTGCTGCCCTTGCATTAAGCTGTTTTGTATAATTTGATGTGGTTTGTAAGAAAAAATTCTGTGTTTGAGACACCAAAAGATATGGAAGGAGGAGCTCTAGTCACATGCACTCAGAAAGGAATTTTTTGCCCACATGCTAGAAAAGAAAAATAATAAAATCACTGAAAGTTTTGCCTAACAATTTATCCCAGCAGTGAAAAATGACAGTGACAGGGGGATGTAGTGCAGATGTTTTTTTCTTTTACAGGAAAAATGATATTGGCCAGGGTTGAATGGAAGATGGTGCTAGATACCTTGCAGTATTTTTTAGAAACTCATTTGTGGCTGCAAGACTTAAAGAATGGGCAGTAGTACTTCTTACAAAAGTACAGCAGCCTCAAACAAAAACCTGTTATCAGCTGAAATATTAGTTAATTACATGGTCAGTAATTACTTAATCACGATTAATCTCAATTTAATCACAGAGAGTGGCCTTTGAACGTGCCGTCTAAACATTATTAGTTTGATTTTTTTTCTTTTAAATTATCTTGCAATCTACTTTTCTTTGTTCTTTCATAGTAAACAGTACTTTGAATTGTCTTGCTAGTAAAATATGTTATACAGATAAAATTACATTCTGTTGCAAATAAAGTAGATGGTCTCTGTCCAATCTAAGTGTGCTTGAACTATTTTGCTTCAAAGAAAAGACACATTTTCAAGTTGTGGATGAAACTGCAACAAATCTCAATCTGTGCTTGGGACAAAAGTTGCTCTTCAAATTTACATTACATATATTACAGTACGTCTGAATGACATAATTTTTGATTGTTGCGTGATAAAATATGGTACAGTTCAGCTGATGGATACCTTTTCACGCATTTCTAGTCAATAAAACACCTATTAACTGGAAATGTGTTTAGATTTAGTAGATAGTAGAAGTCGACAGTTCATCTCTAAGATTTGTGATTATAAAAAAAATTATTGGGGGAGAGAGAGTGGGTGAATCTAACCAATACTGAACAAAAGGTATCCAGTTTGTGTCCTGTTTTGTCTTTATGAATAACAATTTGTAAACTGATTTAGTCTTTGTAGAACCAAGATTGTATCATTTACTTACAAGTGTGTTGAAGTTTCATTAACCGTACTACAGGATTGTAAGAGCGTGTTATCACACACACAACCCCTGCTGATTCCCAGGTGGTGTCAAGTGTTTCTGGTTTGAGTGAAAAACACACTGCTCCACTGGGACATTTGGCAACACTCACAAGACTTGCCCCTTCAATTGCTATTTCCCTACAGCTCACTTTAGTGGCATTCATGACAGAAAAAGGAGGACAAGAACAGGGCATGATAAAAGAGTTGTCATTTCGGTGCCGTTGTGCCCCCTGTGCACCGAGGTGCCCCTGATGAGGCAAGCGAGTTGGGGTAAAAGTATGGAGGGGGGACTTGGCAGCATAAAGACCCATTGTGGAGTCAGTAGAGAGGGGCACAGCCCACTGTGAGGACCCCAAAGTGTGGAGGGGAAACAAAGGCCCTCCTATGAGCCTGCATGGGAAAGACTCGGACATCACTGCCATTACTTTTGCCATTGCTTGAGCCATGCTCGGGAAAGTAGTGGCAGAACTGAAACACAGTTAAAAGAAGCCAAGATGTTGTCAAACAAAAATAAAAAATGTGGTTTGATACAACAAAAAGTAAAAGACCATCTAAAACAGTTGTAACAAAGAAGTGCATGGAGTTAGTCTAGCTCGCACAGGGTACGGTACTCAAACAATGGCAACAAATACATTTCAGGTTTCCCCCTAACATGATATGTAGCAGCTTATACATCATCAACCCACATGGTATACATAAGCTAGTAAACAGCTGGAATGGTATATACAATAGTCACAGAAAAAGAGAACACATCCACAGATTTTTTTTAAAATCAAAGCATATGTGAGAAATATTTATTGACAGAGTTTTGAACAGGGTGTAAGCAGCAGCAGTGAGGAAATGCAGGTGTCTTGCCTAAGGCCACTCTGTCTACCAGACTGTCGCTCAGACCTGTAGACAAAATATTTAAAAGTATGAGTAGTCATTTAATTATTGTAAGGAGTTATTGACAATTTGAAAAAAAAACACAATAACAAAGCACTGCTTTATTTTCAATAGTTTTCAGAAAATGAATCAGAACAAATATTAAAGAGGAACTACAACTGCCTGCTAACGTGACTGATGAAATTTTAAAAAGGAGAATTGAGTAGATTATGTTTCTTAAGGTGTTGATCTGTATAAGATGAAACATTCATTGCACATGCTATCCAAAGATTAGCCAGTACATATTTTATATTGTTGTTAATTCCCTTTACTATTTTATTTTTATTGTATAAAGAAATTTGACACCTCATAGAAGGATAAACAATTCTAATATTGCTTTGCACAAACTGGTGTGTTGCACACGTGTGTTCTGTAGACAGAACTGAGAAAGAACTGTCAGCACTCCTTTTATTGGCCGATTCCAAAATTTTGAAATGAAGTCAAAGAGATGGTCCACAGACAATACAGCAACGTGAGTGCTTCTGAATGCCTTGCATTTTTATAAGGTTATGACAGTCCATTTGTTTATCATTTCAACATCTGGAATCTATTCTGCTCATTGTGAGAAGAAGCAGAGAGAATGTGTGCTGAGCAAAGCCTTCATTCCTCATACTCAACTCCCTATACTGTCAAGTCATAAGTTTTGTCTCCACCTTGTTTTCTGTCAGTCTCCTGGGTCATAAGGAGCTTATTTAAAGAAAAAAAAGGTATGATAATTTGTTAAATTGGATAGCATAAGTCAAGAAGACTGTAAATTAATCTGTAGATTTGTGGACATTTAAACCTTAAAGCCCTAAAAGGGTTTTTTTGTTTTTCTGGAGCTTTAAAAACACTAAAAGTCCTCGAGGTCAGAGAGGCATTTTGGAGAAAGAAAGAAAGCAAGAATTGAGACAAAGAACACTGCGATCATATATCACATTTTAAGGACCAAAGTCAAGCTCTTTGTGTTAAGTTATATATTTAACCTCTTAAGTGTGTGTGTCTTTTGTCTGTTCCTTTTTGAATTTCCCCTTGACTTGCCTTCTGATTTTACTCAGTGGTCTGTTCCTTTCCCATAACCCTGCACTGGGGCTTAGGACCTCAGTTTGACCCTGCAGATCGCTGTTGTTTGCAAAGAAATACAGAACACACGCAAACACATGCACACAAGTTTAGACTGGGTGTCTGGAATCATGCATTTTTACATATTTTAAATGTTAAAATAGTTAAAAGTAGTAACAAATGATTGAAGATTGCTTTGTGCAGGTAATTTTCAAGATGTCCCTTTAAAGAATCCTTTGCAAAAGTAGTACTTGTTACTTTCTCTCAGTAATGAGTGTTTTGTGTATTTCTGTCTCTCTGTTTGTATGCTATCCTGCCCATTTTTATGAGGTTGCCTTCCAGCTCATTTTACTCTCATCATCACTTCTATGCAAGCAAAGATTTTCCAGCGTCTCCTCAAATGCCGTGTGCTTAGACGAGGGAGTGGGTTGAGCTCATATAATTAAAATGCCACAATAGACTGGCAAGGTTTATGAGAGCAGTTTATATTGGACAAGGTAGACTGGACTCCCCAGTCTCTGCCCACTGGAATGATATCAAACTCGCACTAGAGGAGGAGGATGGGAAGTGGAAGTATTGAGAACAGAATAAAGAATAAAACTGTCAATCAAACAGGGAAATCAGATTTAAAGTCTGGAATACATGATAGATGATATAGTTGTGGCAGAAGGAAGTAGAGGTTTTAAGAGCGCTGTCTGTCTTTGTGGTTCTACTGCCTTGATCATCCCATTTGAAGTCCTTTAGCTTTTGGTGGCCAGCCAATTATGGTCAGTATATCATTGTTCTCTGTGTGTCTTTGAGACATGTATGTTGGCCTCTTAAATGTTTCTGTTCTCTGTGACATAAATGTTGATACATGTTGTCAATGAATAAAAAGAATAATGCATCCAAAGTATTTGTTGAAAGATACCACAGTTATATTGAACTGATTGTCTTTTGGCACACACTCTGATGTGCTTATCATGAATGAACTGTCTCTGCATGTCTGGCCTTTAAATCTAAATGATAAGTGATTCATTTTATTTCACTAGGTCTATAGCAAATAAAACAATACTGTCAACCAGACAAGCTATTTGTGTCTGTATTGTATAGAAAGTACCCTATATTTAAAGAGAATAGGTTGTCTGCCTTGAGATCAACTTTCTTCTTCAACTCTTGTTGAATTGATTTTGCGTTCAATAAGCATTAATTGGATTTGGAGAATAAATAAATTCAGTGATATCTGGCGCAGAATCTCTGACCCACTTTTAAATAGCTATGATCCCATCTTGGCTCTCCTATTAATCCCTTTACAAATGATGACAGAATCATTAAACTCTTAAAAGGCCATTTGAGATTTTGTGTTGTTCCCCACGATTACCCTGTTTTAAAAACTTTCTGGAAGCACCTTTCATTAGATTCAAGGACCTTGAATCAGGAACATTTCCAAAATATGCAGGACACCAAAACTAAGGACTTTCTTGGATACTGTGAAAACTTCTCAGTTACAAATCCCTCGTTTGTGAGTATATTTTCCTAGTCCAGAGTTCTTGTTTTGATAGATACAGTAAATTAAAAAAGTCCAGTTTCAGGGTTAGTCGCTAGATATATAGTTTTAGAGTACATTTGTAAACAAGGTTAAGCTTTCAGTGTGTGGTATTCATCAATGCAATGAGAATTTTAACAGGGGGGTGATTTGGGTCAAGCTGAAGTTTTAGTCCAAGTTTTTTACACAACCCACAGGAAATAGAATGTATGTTTTAAAACAAAAATGAATGACAGGCATGAGAGGGGAGAACGAAAGCCAACAACCCAACTCTGTCTAAACAACAAAAGTACAGTACGCTACTGTCCAAGCAGCTGTGTGTATGCAAGCGTGTGTGTACGTATGATCTGAGTTTAACGGGTGGATTTGGTAACCTAAAACTATGGGGAAAACGTTCCTTGAATTCCGGGTGCGTTTTGGTATCATGCCTTGCTAAATGGAGCCCCCCTGTAGTGGTGCTGGGAATGTTGCCTCTGCACGGGAAGAGCTGCAAAATGAAGGGAAAGTTCTCCCTCATGTTCATTTATTCATGTATATTTAACCTAAAGCGCACTCATGCATAACTTAACAGTACATTTTGGCATTTATTTTTTTAACTGTACAGTTTTCTGTTCTTGTTTCTTGATAAAACAATGATAAACCTGTCAAGCTTCACCTTTTAAACTTTTGCATCCTAGTATAGCCTTTATAGTCTTTACATTGTGATACATATATTTTCAGATTTTAAGTCAGGTTTGCATGACTGTGGGTGAGTTATTGCACCCACACCAAATTTGTGCTGGATTTGCTTCAAACATGGCTGCCAGATACCAAGTTCTGACTGTATGGATTTAGTTTATTACAAAATATTGGCACTGCCATTTATTTCTGATATGAACTTTTAGTCTATGCTTAAGACCTTGGTCCAAACACTTTTACCATGCGTTCATCATCACTTAGTAAGTGATTGATTTTTCAAGTAAAACCCAATCTGCAGTCTGCAGCATGACCAATGCTCCAGTCGAATGTTTTATTTATAAAGTGATTTTGCCATTTAATCTGCATTTATGTGGGGAAAAGTCCTTTTGAGATTCAAAAACCTCTTGTTCAAGTGATTCCCAATTCTACTGGTGAGTCCTGCCGTTCGGACAACATCACTGTCATCCCAGCAAACACGAGGAAGTAAAGAAAAAAATTCTCAAAATTTAACCCAAAAGCGAGACACCATATTACTCTTTAAAGGGTGATGTATTCAGAATAGCCCTTTACCTATAATACAAGTAGTTTATGTACAGTGTAGTTTACTTTGTGTAGTTTACTGATGAAGTGAAAATGTCAGCTGGAAAATTTGAAAACATCTAAGCTTTAACATGTTGGAGCACCTAGCAGATTGTTAAATGCAGGTTATTTCTGAAATGCTGCAGAGGAAGTCCTACTTGACCATTTAGCATTTACAGAAAAGATTTTGATCTTAAAATTCTAAGGGAGTCTAGTTATTACATTCTGAGAGTTCATAGTAAATTTTGAAAATCAAGTTAAGGGGGCAACACAAAACACTTTACAAGATAACAAAAAAAATATCTGCTTTCATTTTTTTTTCTCACTGGTGATTTAATCTTTTGAAAGGTTATGCATGAAAATAAAAATCATACTATGATAAATTTGTGAATTGCCACAGGAGCAATTGGCTAAACCTGAAGCCATCACCTCAAATTTTCTTTCCTGCTTTATGATGATGTGTATGATTTTCAAACTTGATTGGCAGATATGCCTGTTCATGGCGAACATGACTGGTATGGCTGGGATTTTCTGCCAAGAAGGCCATTTGCCCCTCGTGTTTGGCAATGCTACCATCTGCCTAACTTCTTTTGGATATCAGGTCCTTTTATCTTTGTTCTTTCATTTCTTTGCCTGCAAAGAGCGGCGACTCGTCTTCATCAAAAAATATGAGCACATAATCCCATATATGTTTTCTGGTTTTGGTAACACCTGCGGTTTAGGCTGATTTTTAATCCATCTGTCTACAATAATGCTCTCAAGTTTCCATCTTATTAAGGTTTCAGGCGACCGCATTTGGTTATGTGTCTGTAAACTAATTGCTCTTTGCCCTGACAAGTTAGGTTTTGGGCTGTTGGTGTATCTTTTGAATTTGTGTTAGCGTGGGTTCATGGCTGAGGATGCTTATAAACGGTGGTTTCTCACTCAGGCTTACTCACTCAATACTTTTTCCGTCTATTCTCTTGTGTTGGAAGCATAAACAAATGCACTTTCTGGCAACAAAATATGCTGACCTTTTTTACTTAGCTTTTCTATTTTACTCTAAAAAGGTCAACCCTAAGCATTAACTCATTTTCTTTTGACCAGTTAAACATAGACAGACGGGCAAACAGGTGGTCACACCACACCAGGATCACAGTCCACTCAGCCATTGCTCTTGGGCATAGTTTACTTTCTTCTGGCTCTTGCCTGCCTGCTCTTGTCTTCCAAACACCAGCTCCCTCTGTCTGCTCCCCAGACCTCTGACCTCGTTTATCAGGAGGGCCCTTCTCGGCATGTGTAGACATGTGGCTTAAGATGAGATTCAGATTATATCTCTCCTTCCTTCCTTCCTTCCTTCCTTCCTTCCTTCCTTCCTTCCTTCC
>JAGKQL010003029.1:0-10716 GCA_018398635.1 Cyprinodon brontotheroides | reverse complement strand
TTTTTAAACTGCCCGAGACGTCTTCCGATCTTCGAGATGTCTCTGTATATATATATATATATCCAGGGATATGCACATAGTTGATGCAAAAGACTATTTGCAGAGCAGTAATAGTTTGAATGATGGTTTTACTTATAAAAGCTCCACCGTTCACTTTAATTATTATAGGAGAGAAACAGAGAAGCTTTATAATTTTGTTAGAATACGTTATGGTTTTACAACTGATGCAATATAAAAAGCAACGCATCTAATTTGATTAATTATACTTGTACAGCAATAAATTCAAATAGGCATCCAGCTGCTTATTTTTTGCGTTTAATAAATCAACATCTTTCAGAGATAAGGACAGTATGACCTACAAATTTTAAACAATCTTAAAAATGTTCCTTCATTTTAAAGCAAATTAAAGGAATAACAAAAAAAAGAAAAAAAAAAAAAAGAAAAACATTGTTTAAAAAAAAAAGACTCCAGGTTTACACTTTAAATGTTGAGGCTTAATGGAGGAAGCTTGTAGGGAACAACCTTAATAGGGAACAGGATTAACTTTGTCAGGATGATAAGCTGGAGAATAAACCGTGAACCTGGCTGGATATAGAGCGTCTCAAAGGCTAGAGATGTTTAAAAAAAAAAAAAAAAAATTTATGTAAACAGAAACATAAGCAGAGCAGTGAGAATGAGTGAGTTTAATCTTTAGAGTTTGGTATTTAAAAACAGTAGTTTCATGGCAATGTTTTTTTTCATTCATAAAAGTCCTGCTGGTGAAATAATCTAAAGTTATCTGGACACTCCACGAATTTAATGCTAAAACATTAAAAAACAAAAAGGGCTTTCATTTTATTTTATGTTTCACATTAAAATGACATTGCAGTGAGAAACGAAGCAGCAAATCCAGATACTTAAGAGCCTTAAGGAACCGTTTTTATAATACTCTTAAATGATCAGTTTCAGTTCAGATCATGGAGCAATTATTTCATCATGTATAAAAAAAAATAAAATCTAGACTGTCACTTTATAATAATAACTTGCTATTTCAGTTATTTATTACACTCTACTTGTAGACATTTAGGATATTTATCCTCTGAATTGTGGGAATGTGTTTGAAGAGTCCGTCCTTTAAAAGGCTCCCATCAGAAACATGGAATGATCCAAAAACAGCCCTTTAAAGCTTCTTAACTGCACCCAGTGTCTGAATTTAGATAAAACATCAGGTTCATCCCCTTTCGCCAGATTTATAGCAACTCTAACTTTATTTAAACTTTCTTAATGAACTGTATTGACCCCTCCATATCATCAAACAGGCCATTTATCTGAGCGAGCTTCCAGCTTGATACGTTTCAGGATCTGGTTGCTTACTTCTCCATCCTTAGAGCTATCACTCGGGGTGTTTAACCATTAATGCCCTTCAGACAAATAAACAGAGATGAATTTAGATTCTATGACTGGTCCAAAAGTTGAAGGATGTTTGGTGAAAATGGAAACGTTTGCTGAGAACACTGCAAAGTAGACCAGAGGCTTCAAATTACAAACATTAAGGCATCTCTCTTATTCCCCTCTTCATCCCTTTGTCCTTTATTCAGTCTTCTTATCTTTTCCCTCCTCGTTGTCGGTGTATTCTGTCGGCTCGTCGCCTGGTTTCAGAAGCTTGCCGATGTAGTAGTATTTCTCTGCAACACAGAATGCCCCAAAATATCAGCATTAACATCATTAAAAAGCGATTCCTCTTTTTTAAAGTGCGTAGGGAAAGCGGCTGTTCCAACGGTTGCAGTTCCGAATTCTCCCAAGTGGTGCCCAACTTTACACAAGTGAATAAAGTGAATGTGATTGGTGGAGTTATAAAGGGGGCGGGATTGTTGTGGTAGGAAGGTTCTCAAACAAGTTTGGTTGGGGCCGGTGTCTAGGAAGCATCTTGCTAATCAGTTAGCAACTTAGTGCTAGTAGTTTCCCAATGGGAAATTACATTGAGACTGAGTAGCACTTAGCAACAACACCATCAATCGTTGCATATGTTAGCTGCGACATATGAATCAAGATGCTATGGCCAGAAAAAATTGATTGACAGATGACCTTTGATATATGAGATTTTAAGACAGGGTTTTTTTTTTTTTAAATAGAAATTTTCCAACTTTTGGG
The DNA here is from genome assembly GCA_018398635.1 of Cyprinodon brontotheroides. Lineage (NCBI taxonomy): Eukaryota > Metazoa > Chordata > Actinopteri > Cyprinodontiformes > Cyprinodontidae > Cyprinodon > Cyprinodon brontotheroides. The sequence continues at coordinate 8,586 of JAGKQL010003029.1, read as the reverse complement.
AAAACATGCTCTGATAAAGAGTACATTTATGTACATGTTTAAGCCAGAATGATTTGAAATTTAAATACGACTTTTCTATGACTTTAAAAGAATCCAAATCGAGCAAATTCAAATGATGCCCAACCCTAGGGACAACAAGTGGTCGACTTTAAACAACTCGGTTATTAAACTAGAACAAACTGACCCTAGAATTGATCATGGCTGGAGTTTAAGCACACTATAAAAGCAGTCGGCATACAAAGACGGAAATCCTTGAGAGCATAGAGTGCTACATATTGAAAACTGCATCGTATATCTGAACCAACCTGTGAACTGACTTTCCCACTCAGACAGGCTCTCCTGCTGCATGGAGTTCAGATCTGACAGGTCGTCGTATTCGTCCTTCAGGGCCTCCTTGTCCAAGCAGAAGGTGGCCAAACCTCTGGATGCATCTCTGCCTGCAAACACCCCGTATGGCCCATCTGTAAGACAACAGAAAAGCAAGAAGGGAAGTGAAGCTCAATGCTGAAACATTATGAAAATCACACAATGTCAATGCATTATTCGCCTGCCAAAGAAACACAAGCTTAGGTTTTATTTTAAATGTTAAAGTGACCTATGAGCCAGCTGGATCATCTCAGGTACATTTTAAACAGGATTAAAAAAAAATCCACTAATGATCCACATTTATCAAACAAAGAAAAAATATTTCCAACAGAAAAAAATGCTTTCTAACAACAAAAAAGGAAACAATTTCCCAAGAGCCAGAAGCACAGAGGAATTCAGATAAACATCTCAGACTTTATCAGTTTTCAAAGATCAGTCTGGTTAGAACAGCGAGATTTAGAAGGTTGGGCTTGTTTTGAACCATTGAAACAAAAAGATTTGCAGATCTTTCACCCTAAAGTACTAAAAACTGGTATTGCTAAGGCCAATCCAACTTGAAGAATAACCTGCACCCATTTGTCAGCCTGAGCTCAGATTGTGACCTAGATAAACCAGAATATCAAAGACTCTTAAGTTCTCCACCTGTATCCATCTACTTCCTGATGACCTTGTAGCATGGATGACCATTTACCATATGATTTATCATTATACGTTTTCAGTCAGGTTAGCAATCTTGATATATTATCTTTAACAATAAATTTGAAAAAGCAATAATTAAAATAAGGTTTAACATTTTCCCATTTTTTTTCCATTGAAGCATTAAATTCTGTTACTACAGGATGTTTAGTGATGCAAATCACACTTCTTTATGTAAATGGTGTCCTGAAGTTTATTTCAAATTATTATAACATTTTTAAGAGTAGTGTTTGTGATTGTGGGAATATGATGCAGTCACAGCTATACAGTTACCCAAGAACAACAAAAGAACTAATGAAGAGTGATTTAATCCTAAATTTTAACTTCTCATGAAGGCATCTCATAATACTGTGATGAACTTTTAAGGCCATATCAGCCCTACCTTAGAGTTTAAATAAAGAGCTAGATCTCCCAATCTGCAGAGAAATTGTACAGACATTAATAAAGCTTTTCTATCAAGTATTCAAATATCTTTAGATCTGTGCCTCCATACGCGTAAAGTAATTTATTAACCACCGATGCGTGTGTTGGATAAAGTATTTTCCTATACAACAAAAACCAAAATAAAAATACTGGTATGATCTTTAGGCCTGAAAATAAAGACATTTGTTTTATTTATTTTTAAATATCTTAAGATTTGCCTCTAGAAAAATTGCATTTAGTTAGATTTATGCACATTATGTATTCTGTTGCACATATAATATGCAAACATTTTTCTTTTTTTATTCTTATTTTAAATTATTATTGCCATGGTTTTGTATGGAGCACCCTGGATGTCACGGTAAAAAGCGGTTGATTGAAATCCGGTGGGCCGCGGATTGATAAACTAAGATGCACGTGTTTTCGATGCTTGGCGCCAGATTAAGAAACTGTGCTCTCGGTTTTACGCATTAATCCGTGCCAGCGGATTGAGATATATATATATATATATATATATACACTTTCAATGCATTTACTTTATTAGGTACACCTGTCCGACTAGCTCGTTAACACTTAATTTCTGAGCAGCCAATCACATAGCGGCAACTCAGTGCATTTAGGCATGTAGACATGGTCAAGACAATCTCCTGCAGTTCAAACCGAGCATCAGTATGGGGGAAGAAAGGTGATTTGAGTGACTTTGAGCGTGGCATGATTGTTGGTGCCAGAAGGGCTGGTCTGAGTATTTCCAGAAACTGCTGATCTACTGGGATTTTCACGCACAACCATCTCTAGGGTTTACAGAGAATGGTCGAAAAAGAAAAAACATCCAGTGGCGGCAGTTCTGTGGGGCGGAAATGCCTTGCTGATGCCAGAGGTCAGAGGAGAATGGCCAGACTGGTTCGAGCTGATAGAAGGGCAACAGTGACTCAAATAACCACCCGTTACAACCAAGGTGGGCAGAAGAGCATCTCTGAACGCGCAGTACGTCGAACTTTGAGGCAGATGGGCTACAGCAGCAGAAGACCACACCGGGTGCCACTCCTTTCAGCTAAGAACAGGAAACTGAGGCTACAATTTGCACAAGCTCATCGAAATTGGACAATAGAAGATTGGAAAAACGTTGCCTGGTCTGATGAGTCTCGATTTCTGCTGCGACATTAGGATGGTAGGGTCAGAATTTGGCGTCTACAACATGAAAGCATGGATCCATCCTGCCTTGTATCCAATGGTTCAGGCTGGTGGTGGTGGTGTCATGGTGTGGGGAATATTTTCTTGGCACTCTTTGGGCCCCTTGGTACCAATTGAGCATCGTTGCAACGCCACAGCCTACCTGAGTATTGTTGCTGACCATGTCCATCCCTTTATGACCACAATGTACCCAACTTCTGATAGCTACTTTCAGCAGGATAATGCGCCATGTCATAAAGCTGGAATCATCTCAGACTGGTTTCTTGAACATGACAATGAGTTCACTGTGCATAAATGGCCTCCACAGTCACCAGATCTCAATCCAATAGAGCATCTTTGGGATGTGGTGGAACAGGAGATTCGCGCATCATGGATGTTGCAGCCGACAAATCTCGCGGCAACACTGTGTGATGCCATCATGTCAATATGGACCAAACTCCCTGAGGAATGCTTCCAGCACCTTGTTGAATCTATGCCACCAAGAAGTGAGGAGGCAGTTCTGAAGGCAAAAGGGGTCCAACCCGTTACTAGCATGGGGTACCTAATAAGATTGCCGGTGAGTGTATATATATATATATATATATATATATATATATATATGTGTATGTATGTATGTATGCGTCCTTAGTCATCTTCACTGTTGACAGGGCTGCAGCCTTGTCCCAGTTCATAGTTTTTAAGCCATTTTTGTTAAAAGTTGCATTTTCTCTAGCCTTTTCTCCGCCGCGATCTTCTTTTCTAAACATACGGCTTTACGATCAACTGAAAGCAGTTCCGAACAAATATATAAAAATATAATCTATCGAATGAAATTGTTTTTATAAACTTATTTTTTTATTATAAAGCATTTTAAATGCTACGATAATCACATTTAATGAATTTTAATATCAATTAAGGCCTTAATTTAAAAATAATTTAATGACTTTTAATGATCCAGGGAAACCCTGCCTTAACAGCCAGTGGCCCCGTCAACACTGAAGAGACGATGCTGGCTGGGACAGCAGTCACTGAGCAGGTCAGAGGACTGGAGGGACAAAACAAGCTTTAGGTAAACAGTTCTGTAGAAATAACTTCTACAGTAGGGAAAACAATCTGCTTTTATCTGGCCTTAAAACATTTTATTCATCATTACATGATTTTAAATATTTTTTCCAATATGGCAGCTCTTTGTTATTTATTATTTTTTTTAAACACAAGGAGCCATGGGTGTCAAAAGGGGTCTTACACAAACTTACACATGAACAATCTTAAACATTTTATTTCCCTGTGGCAAATTAATTAAATACGATTTCAAAAAATCCTGTCATTAGGCTAAAATTGGGAACTTCATATTCAGGATCCCAGTGTGTGGAAGTTATGTTGAACATTGATTGACAGCCAGTTACCCAGTTGGTCAGAGGTTACAAACAGCAGAGGTAACAGTCTGAGATAAGATAAAAAATTAAAAAAAAAACTTCACGTAGTACAAGAGCTGTATCTGAAATTTAAAAACACTTTATGAAACCAGGTTGGAAAAAAAATCTAAATTAAGTGTGCACCTGAATATTAAGCAGAAAAAGTAAGAAAATAAGACCTTATATTGAGATCAGTTACAGATTTGTGTGAGAATTAAGAAAAAAAAAGCATACCGGTACTAATGATTTATTCAACATTACAAAACTTAGTCTAACCATTCTAAAACAATCTTTACACTGTTTTAAAGTGACCAAACAGTCAGCCACTGTAAATGAATGCAACATCCAAAGGTTGTTTGTGATAAGGAAGGGGTGTGAAGTTTGAGCCCCACAGCTGAAAAGGGATTTAGATATTAGGCTGTGATGGTGGTGGATTGAAGAAACTCGGGTTTAAACATGTTTTAGTTAAATGCACATTTCAAGGATTTTTCCCCCCTTCAGTAAAACCTCAAATTAGGGCTGTTTGACAAGGCTTAAAATGTTGTCTCAGAATGATACGATTACTCACTTTTTTTTTGGTCCCTAATGTTTTATGATTAAAAATGACAAACATTACTTTCTAAAACTAGTTTTGAACTTAATTTAAAGGGTAATCACATGCGAGAGTGGAAAAACTTTGGACAAAAGAAAAACGACAACTAGAAAAAGCTGAAAGAAACTGTGAGAAGGAAAAGAAGCACAAATTAGCTGAGGAACATATGAAAATGTGAAAGGAAGTCATAAGAAGCTTCAAACTGCAGAAAACAATTGAATCATCTGAAGATTCTGTAGGGTAGAATCATTTGGCAGTAAAATGGCAGAAACAAACTCATCTTAAAAGCTGCACAGCAAAACTATACATAATATCAAAAAATGTCTTTAATATGTGCACTAGAAGGGTCTTAATATAATGTCTATCAAGTTTCTAGAAAAAATTCTAAAGAAATTTTGAAGGGGGGCCACCTACTGCCCAGAAACATGTAAGGCATGTTATGAATTAGCAGCAAACAGAAAAGCTTAATTCCTGTCCAGAAAAAGAGCAAAATTAAGGTTCACCGCATAGGCTGAAAAATATTAAATTAGTTGAATCAGAAAAGAAATTACAAAGAAAAAATTGAATCTTATCTGGTTGAAGAAAATATGAGTAGCTCAAGGATGGGAAGTAAAATGTTGAGGAAGATGGTATTGAATAAGTATCAAAATTTTGAAATTGTGGAAATGTCAAGACTTGGCAAAACAATTTGAAAATATTTAAAATGTGTCGGTTGATCAGCATAAAGTAAACAGTGTCATCATTTGAGGATTGAAAATCTACAAACCTATATGCAAGACTGACCATTAGATGCAGAGAAAAGACAGAGAGAGAAGCTTATAGAAAGAGAGGTAATACCACTTAAGGAGCTGAATTTATCCAAAAAACTAACCTACATGTTACGAGCCGCTGTGGTGATGAAAGCACCGTTGGCTGGCTTAGGCTGCAAGTTACGAGGTTAGCAGATGCTTTAGTACAGTGTAAATCTTAGAACCTGATTAAGAAATATGCACTGAGGTGTGTGGTCAACGGGCCTTGGTAGTGTAATTTGAAGAAATTGGTTGAGTTTGGGTCATAGCTACAAGCCATACGGCACAATGAATGAGTGTATGTAAGAAAGAGGCTTTTATTTTGTAGAGTCCCTTTAGTCTTATTTTGAAAGTCTATCATGGATGTGTGTCAAGGGAAGGGTCATGCCCAGCAGTTATATAGAATCCATTTCTAAATATGAAATCACTGGTTTTCCATGTTATTGGGTGAATAGGTGCTGCATTAGAGAGTAAATGGGAGACTTTTATTGTGAAATTCGCTCTGGGGTATGTTTTGAAAAGGTCCCTAGAGTCTAATAGAAACAAGCTGGTAGAGTTTGGGTCATAATGCTGGGCCATTTGCATCAATTAATACATGAGTACAATACGGAGGCTTTTATTTTGAAGATTCACTGTAGTCTTATTTTGAAAGTCTAGCAGGGTTGTGTCTTGAGAAAAGGGTCAGACCCAGCAGTGATACTTGATGACTTTCTAATCGTTAAATCACTCTTTTCCCTTGTTATTAGGGCAGTAGATAAAGTTGCAATGGGAGGCTTTTATTTTGAAATTTTCTGTGGGGTGTGTTTGAAAACCCCCTAGAGTCTCATTTTTTAAAAAGTGGTTGAGTTTGGGTCATAATATTGAGCCATATGCTGGGAAAAAAATATGAGTTTAATGTAGCATCTTTTATTTTGAAGGGTCCCCGGAGTCTTATTTTGAAAGTCTATCAGGGTTGCATGTGAAGGGAAGGGTCATGGTCAGTAGTCATATTGTATCCACTTCCTAATGTTAAATCAGTGTTGTCTCCCTCCATTAGATTAAAATGTGCTGTTTAAAGTGGTGGAGGTAAAATCTCTTTGAAGCACGGTTACCTTGACAACGTTAACGAGCCTGTCAGTGACAGAGAGACATGCACTTCACTTTCGTTCCTTAGTTCTCAGGCTTTTTTGAATGGGATTATCAGCTCCGAACAAACAAGTGCTGAAGACAAACCGTAAATGGTATGTAAAAAATTCTTTCAGTCTAAGCGAGAGCTATCCTTTCTCTGCAATTGGGGTAACTTTCATGGATGTAGCTCATTCACAACCTTAATGGGAAGGAGAAATATAAAGGTTTGAGAAATCCTGCTGGTCTCATTGAATAACATGCAACACAATGGTAGAGCAGAACCCTCAAAAGCAAAACTTTCCCTCCGAACAAACAAGCGGTGAGCCAAAACCGTATTAGGTATTCAAAAAATTCTTTTACCGTGAGCGTCAGCCATCTTTGGACTACAACTGGTGTAACTTTCATATTTCTACAATATTTCGTCTAGGCGTGGTGACGATGTAAAAAAGTGTATAATTGTCAAAATCTCGATTTTGGGGTTCGGACAGATTTGTTACCCCCGAACAAACCTTTTTCCTAGCTAAACGATAAAAGATATCGACACACTTCCTTCAATGTGAGTGCTAGGAAGGTCTGAGGAACAACTTCCACAAGGCTCGTGTTGCTACGTCGAACGGTTCCCAAATGGGAGCGATACGAAAAACTTTGTCTTAATTTTCAGTTCGGATTTTCAGAGAGCTCTCATTGGATTTCTATTGGGGAAGTGTGGACTTCTTCGTGGTCTGGGCCAAACTGTCGGAAAACCGTAAATGCCACACAAATGAGGGTTACATTTCCTGAATCCTGACAAAAATCCCTACGTTTTGTTGTAAAATTTATTTCAATTGAGTGAAAAATGAGGGAGTGAGAAGAATTTGTTCGGAAAAACCAGAACAGCTCAAAAGCTAGAGCACGCACTCTGACAGTTGAAGAATTCCGTCCATAGACTTCCATTATAAATCTGAAAATCGTAAAAATTTCTTTTTAAAGTTTGAAGCTTCACTGAAGTAAAACTGTAAACAGTAATAGCAGAAACATTTTAAAAGTTGAATGACGATCTCTGATTTGAAGGCTACCTCCGCTGAAAAAAAAAAATCCTTCGGCTAAAAAAAGAAAAACAACTAAAAGGGTGTGACGCCACATTCCAGGGGCTAAACTGAATCAACTGACCCAAAACAGAGCATGCTCAACACTTTGAGTAACCTTAGCCAGTGTGCTTTAAATCCCTCATTTTATAGTAGTTTACATGTTAATATAAAGCCTTAAGACTCAGCAGCTGTTGGAAACATTTACCTGGTCCGTAGAACTTCTTTCCTCTGGTCACATCGAACACTTTCCCATTAACGGCCATGAGAATCCGCGGATCCTGCACTCCGTCGTAAGGCTTCAACTCTGCCAGAGTAAAATCCCTCTTTTTCATTTTAGGCAGCGGTTTCTCCACCTCGCCCACTGGCGATGGGCTATCACCGCGGAAGATTTTGTAAAGTAAGTACAAACATAGGCTTAACAAGGTGAGGTTCAGCGGGGACGTGAAGATTTCTTGAAAAAGTCCTCCAGAAGTAACTTCGCTTTCCTCTGCTTCAGCCATGTCGGCGTCTTTCTCTCGTCTCACCAGTATGCGTGTTTCAGTTGAGTAGTGATTTGACCAATCAGCGTACAGTATTAGCCCCACCTGTTCACGCTTTAGACCAATCAAAACAACAGTGTGTCAAACCGATGGTAAACACCCTTGGAAACGATACGCGATTGAGTCCGCCATATTGTGGGTGGCAAGAAATCTCAATCTTAAACTGCGTTGTGTGGATTGCAGCATAATTCATATTTACTTTAAACTTATTTTGATTAAAAAATCTAAACATCATATCACGTATTTTATATCATTTTATATTCTGGTATTAATGTTAATGGAGGCATGATGAAAATGCATTTTTATTTACCTTTTCTACAACTGAAATATTGATTGATTGGATGACTTTATTGATCTCACAGCAGAGAATAAGAAAAGAAAAAGGTTCATGGGGTATATACACCATATGTGGTGCTTACACACACA
>JAGKQL010003028.1:0-27245 GCA_018398635.1 Cyprinodon brontotheroides | reverse complement strand
ATGGATGGATGGATGGATGGATGGATGGATGGATGGATGGATGGATGGATGGATGGATGGATGGATGGATGGATGGATGGATGGATGGAATGTGTCTGTTGGTCGATAGGAACATTAATTATAGCAGAATTCCTTCCATTGAATAATACGGGTGAAAATTATATATAGCAACTATGCATATAATATTGCCTTTAGAGTTTAACATATTGATCTAGATCACAGTTCCCAATCAACCATCCATTAGCAAGTGCATGCAGGATCTCCTGTTTACTGAGCTGTCTGCTCTCATCAGATTTGCACTGGAGCTGGACTGAAACACTGATGGTATCTCCGTCCCTCTGAGGAACAAGTTTACTTATTTAAGCATCATTCAGCATATTTTCTGCAGTCCCAATAAAATGCAATATTTGAACATGTATAAGATCAATAAATGCAATCTCTGGACTTCTGCCAAACTCAGTCACATGTCCGGTCTACCTGATAACTACTTTACTCTCCACACAGAGGTGCAGGGGGGCTGACTATTTAACTCTGCATTCCCAATGTGATGTCAAAAATAAAAAAGACACTAAGAAATGTCACTTTTATTGGTAAATTTTCTTCATTACAGCTGCCAAAAACTTAAATCCTAATTAAGTTTTTCCAATATGATTTATTGACAACAATTAGGTTAAGCTATGCTTTTTGTAAAAATTTAACCTACAATTTGGCCTTTAACATTGGCTATTCAACAGACACCATCAAGAGCAATTCAAACATACCACTGAGGCTATTTTTTCCCCTGTATGTCTGGTACTAAGATAAACACGCCATGTTTGTTACCCCCTTTACCTTGGGTTTTTCAGATGTGCATTTATTTGTTTTGACACTAAAGCTCATTATCTTGTCCGATATGGGATAGCTGAATATAATGTGCTACAGCCAGAACACTGATGTTAGTGTTGTGAACATCTTTGTTGTAGCAACATGAGTTTTACTAAGATGGTTTTTAAAGAAGATTTTTTTGGGCTTTAGACACCATTTTTTAGGCATTTTAGTCCATCAATTTGTCAGACAGGAAAGAGGACTAGAAAAAGGAAGGGTCAACAAGCTTTTTCTCAAACCATGACAGCATTATGACCAGAGCTCTCTGTCCATTGGTCCATGGCTTATTCCCTGCACCTAACCACACTCTTAAGCTTCTGAATATGGGTGTGATGCTTGCTTGTGCATCAGATATATGGTGAACAAAATGTAAGTGAATAATAAAAATTCACACTTGGGATTATGGTATGTATGAAAAAATAATGCAATTATTTGTGTTTCTTTTTAACAGATTTAAATCTATATAATTATTCCAATGAATGCATGAAAGTTTCTGCCCTAGTTCAGTCTGCTTCCTCATGACCCTCAAGTCCTTTTCTTGTTCCCGCCTTTTGAAATCAGGTTTCAAACGCTTTCCAACACTGATAATCATATACCAAAACATACTCACAATTGATCTCAGTTTATGGGGGTATCATTAGCACAGCAGCAGATGATGGAGAGAGATTGTGTGTGGCTGTAAACATATTTGGACCTCGACAGAAACACCACAATAGCAGAATAACGCCAGTGGAGGCAAAATATGCAAACTTTCATGAAGCAATGGTTTTGTTGGGAGCTGGAGAAGTTCCACCTTTCTCCAGCAGAGTCCGCCGTGGATCCTTCTGAGGGAGCCTCCTGCACAGCTGCAGCTCATCAAGATCATCAGAGGATCCACTACTTAAGCTGTCTTCAGACCTTGCCTCAACGCCGCAGTGTTGATCCAGTTGGTCAGCGCCTAAGCCTAGAACCTCAGTGTAACTTTGTGACTCTGAATCCAGCTAGGATTCTAACCGTTGTCTCTGTCTTCCAGGAAACCAGTGTCTCCTTCGAGAAGCTCAGGAAGAGCTAACCTGCAGAGCCGACCCTCTGAGCCTCTGAACCTCCATGCAGCTCAGGACTAAGAGCTGGAAAACCCAAACCCAAGGTCTGTTCATTATAAGACGTGAGACGCTGAAGCAGCAAGCGGACTCTGCTGATGAACTCTTCTCCAGATCCAACTGTGACTCTCCCAAAGTAAACCTCAAGAACCCTCAAGGTACAATCAGTAATCTTCAGGAAATCAAGCTTCAGCTTGCAACGCCAACTGAACTTCGGGGTTCTCACGCAGAGCATCTCGTGAACCAGTGTCCAGGCCCCAACTGAACCAGTACATTCTTCTGTGTGCTTGTGCAAAATAAACTTGTTGAACTTCTTTATCCCTGTGGCAGTCTGTCAGTGTGGTTCGCATACTTGGGTCGCTTATTAGTGAACCCATCATGACAGGTTTTCTTCTTTCTACTATTTCAAATGTCCTATTGCAATCCACAGCTTGCCCTATAAACCCGGCCTCCTTCCCAGTTGTGGATCTTAATTTCTTGCTTTCTTGTCCTGAGTTGTCTTGTCAGATGTCACTACCGGGACTTAGACAACTTTTATTGTCAAACCGCTGACTGCTTGTGCAAAGAGGGTGAAATCCGTTAGCTAAAATTTATGATATAACAGTCATTCTTCAAAAGAAACTCATTAGTGACCATAAATACAGGCCTAACCCTATGAATCTTTTAGATAGAAACAAGAATTATGTTTTTTGTTTGCTTTTGTTTTTTATTTTTTTGTAAATCTGAACTTCTGCAAATAATTGGGAAGGAAAGGGAGAACAGGATTCAGAATCATTAGCCCTGGGTCATAAAATAAACCCATGATGACTTCCAACCGCGAGAACGGTGGATTGACTTCCAGCTTGGATAAGAAGAAGCAGGTGGCCGGGAAAGAAGGTGAAAGGTGGAGGAGGGGATTTAGAAGGGAGGATTGGGATATGTCCCTACTACCTGAGGCGGTGTAATTATATCTGAGGGATGAGAAAAAATGTCCTTTGTAAAGCACTCTGAATTCACACACACATATTCCAGGTAATGTATAGATCCTCAGACCTTGGGCATTTCTCCACAGATCTCTCTCCTGTGTGAGCGATTTCTCTAAACTGCACCCTTGGGTCCAATGCATGAGCATAAGCCAGCCTGTCAGAAGCTCACATTGGTTAACTTCCCAGTCAGACAAACACACACCCATACCCACACACACACACACAAATACTCACATCTAAGCCGTGTGAGCCAGCAATGGTGTGAAAGGGAAATGGGTGATAAATCCTCATTTTCCTTCATTGCGGAGTCGTTTGTCTTCGTCATGCTCCTCGGAACATTAAAGTGCTGGCAGCATAGGAAACTGAGTCATGTCCAGTCCATCATCGATCACTCTGCTGTTTACTGTTGCTTTAAATTGATCATTTATTCCCTCAGCACAGTTATTTTTTGTTTACCATCATATCATAAAAATAGAAATGTACCTGCCCTGTCCCCTTTAAATCCTGACATTAACATATTATTATGTATAAACAAAGGTGCTAGACTTGCTAACAAATTGCCTTAAAACCTTGTATAAGAAAAAAAAGATTTACAAAAAATGCATCAAAATGTAAATAGGAATGTATAAACAATGCTTGTGTTTATTTCATACTTGCTTTTAAGTTATTTTGATTCAAATATATAGATACAATTATATATAAATACTGATGAATATTTAATGCAATAGACTGTAGCATTAAATATTAGTCCTTATTTACCCTTAATATTGCTATTATTGCTCTTTTATCATGACAACACAAGCATTACAGTAAGTTATTGGTTTATTAGTCAGACTATCTGCTCAGGAAGCAGCTCGTAGTCAACTTTGCCTGCCAGTTGTTTTTAATAGTGCATAAAATAGGAGGGTGTTTTTCATTTTGTTTCCACTGAGGTAGGCGCGTTTCACCACAAGATTTTTTCAAATAGAAACATGGTTGTTTTAGTGGTCTTATTAACATACTATGTTTCCTCTTTGCGTTACGGGATAAAAATAGACCCTGAGTAGAGCTCTTTGGAAAAAGCCTGAGCAAGGCTGTTTTATGCATTATAACATAATTTTATTATTTAATCATCCAAACACAGCCTTCTAATTGCAAACTTTCTGTGACTCTTAAGGTTTTATTATTATTTATTATTAGGTTTGACAGTGTGAATGCTGTGAACTTGATAACAACTACAAGAAAACTAGATTTTAATGCTAAATATATATGTCCTCTCCTCGCCTATTATTTTTTTGGCATTTCTGTTAAAGTTTTTGTTAGTTTAAACTCATTGCATAACACAGATGGTGTTACAGAAAACACTGGATACAGTGTTATGCCTTAAAATCGTGGCTTTTATCTCCAAAGTTTTTTCCTTCAACTCTCAGACACTGCTAAAACCATAGTGGCTACTTTGGCACAATGCTTTTAAGCATGTTACCCTCAGGCATGTTGTCACAGAATCAGTGGCTGGCAGGTGGTTGGTGGATCATCAGATATTATGCGCGAAAATAAGATAGACATGTTTTTATTATCATATTCAGCAGGTAATTACTTAAAACAGGTGAAAATACAGATTACAGAAAAAGCTGAAGCTTACATTTTTCATTTTTGTAATGTATCAGAAAAGATATAAACATATTTTGATACTTTTAGAAGTACAATAAAATAAACACAATTAGGAAATCAGTGCATTCACAACCTTTCACAAAGCAAAGCTTTTTGAAACCATCTATGCATTTTACTGATATTGGCTTTTAAATAATAGAAAACTGTGTATTAACTCTGCATTGCATTTTGACATGCATACAAAAACAATGGAACAAGGTCTGGTAAATCCAACTTCAATGTTAACAGTGTGGGTGTGTGGCTGAGCAATTTGATTAAAACTAGCCTGTTTCTCCTTTATTGAAGTGACCAGAGGTGGGAACAGAAGGTGCATGCCTGCTCAAGTAAGAGTAAACTTAATTCAAAATTATAATATTCAGGCAGAAATGAACAGTACATTATAGTTGCAATACAAAACACATCAAAGAGGTCATTTCCTTTAGAGGATGCCAACTTTTTTCTTATTACCCAATCCTGCACTTGACACATTTCGGTGCTGAAACCCACAGACACAGGTTTAAGAGATGAAATGCGAAGCATATGAACGGAAACCAACCCACTCCTAGCACTACTTTTGCAACAGTGTAACCAAGGAGGTAAAAACAAGTCAAACCTGTCCTATTTTTCGCCACAAGAAATTACACAAAAGACTTAATCTTGATTAATCTCCTCTAAAGATCTGCTTTGTTTTCTTTTGTTTCCTATTTCTTCATGTAGCATTGAACAGAGAGATGTGCGTCTCTTAGAACCATATTATGTCTAAAAATCAAAAAAGAGAATAGATTTCTGGGAAGTAATACTAATATTTTTGACAGCGATGGTGAGATTTCTAACAAAGGCTGCTTTTAAAATGATAAAAGTATTATTTGTTATGAAAACCTGAATAACATCTCACATTTCTGCTCTATAAAGGTATTTAAAAGTTGATACATTTCTTAAGATAGATGAGCAGCAAACTGTATTCCTTTTTTCCCCACAATAAATTCTCATCTAACCTGTTCTCAGCTCTTTGTGTATCATTTATAGTGTGAACACTAAGGGTGTCCATCGAGTATAAGCCAGAGAAATACTCATCTTTACATTGTAATATAACACAGCTAATATTTTTAGGCCTTTGCTCAGTTCTATGCATGTTTTAATTTGTAGCCTCTACCTAAATTTGAACAGCTTTTATTTTAAGATTTGAGCTGGCATCACACTAAATATGATGCAGGCACAGCAAAGGAACCCAAACATAAAATGTGTAAACTCACATCAGCCAATGCGGGCTCAATGCAATGATTCTGCAAGCAGGGTGTCAAAACTATTCATGTTTATTACTGAAGTAGAAGTATACATCCTACTGTTTAAAAACACTTTGTAGAAGTTAGAGCATCAACTTAAGCTTTTTACTTCACGGTAGGTAAAATACAATTTTTTAAAACTAGAAATTTTTTTAAATTAAAAGTAAAAAGTAATGCAAAAAAAAAATACCATGGACAGCAGCTTTACAGCACTACCTTTAAAGACCATTTTCTACACTTCTGGATTATAATTTCCTCTGACTTAATTTTTCTTAGTTTTATAACTAATGGTAACAGTGTTGAATCTAAAGTTTGCATCATTTACCCCACATCTGCTTTTGTTCCACCCTGCACTCATTGTAGCTACAGCCAGGGCGCACACTGTGCGATTTTTTCAATCAGCAAGCGCAGCTGCTGCTCACATAGTACACTAAACCCCGCGTGTTGGTCGTCAGTGTGAGTTCACAGCTCACGATTATGTCCGATGCCGACGGCTCTCATGCGATCTACCTGCTCCCACTGTATCGTCTAAAAACCACGCCAGACTCAGCTCGCAGTGAGATGGAGCTGCCCTGACTCATCTATCCGAGGACACACGAAAGAAAGAGGGATATTAACCTTATTCCAAAAGATTTGAATAAGGTTAATATTATTTGAAGATTTGAAGAAAGTAGGGGCTGGTTGACCTTTGATGACCTCTAGAAACATCTATTTATATCTTTAAAATGAAAGCGGCACAAGCAAGATTTTTGCTGCACAAACGTAGCACAAACATTTGAGACCAATTTTGTCTAATTTGAAGAAGGTGTGGGGGCTGGTTAACCTTTTGACCTTTACATTTTTCATTAATATCTTCAAAGCCAAAAGCAGCACAAACAACAATTGTGCTGCACAAACCAGCACAAATCGACTGAGTTAATTGACACCCATTTAGGTCTGACTTGAAGAAGGTGGGGGGCTGGTTGACCTTTGATGACCTCTAGAAATATTTCTTTATATCTTTTAAAAGCGATAGCAGCACAAGCGAAAAGTTTTGCTGCACAAACCAACACAAATGTAGCACAAACGTTTTGACACTAATTTTGTCTGGATTTCCAGAAGGTTGGAGACAACTTCACTCAGGTGTAAAAAGAAAAGGCAACGATATATTTGGACAAAGACATGGCTAGTACAGTCTGTCAATTTTACAGAAAGAACTGCATTTCACTCATTGCATCCCTGCCACGCTGCTGTGTTTTCATCTTGAGAGGAAGAAGAAGAACCCTCGTTTGATGATGCACCCTGTGCGATTTGCCCATGACGGTCGGGAGAAAATCAAATATGTTTGATTTTCCCCGACCTCAATGTCCCTGATCGGGAGGTGGTCATTGAGAGGCTGATTGCCCCTCGTAACCCCCTGTACACTACATGACTCACAACGCATCGATCAGGCTGAAAATTAAACCCGATCGAAAAGATTCTCCATACGACTGGAAAATGCGCCCCAAAAATGTCGCGCATAAGCGTCACGCCCGGCTTAATCAGATCCACCTGTTCCTGCTTCTATTTAAGCTACCTGTTTCCCAGCCATTGGTGCCAGATTATTAGAGCCTAGAGTTTAGGAGGCTTAGAGTTTAGAGATTAATTTTAGTTTACTCTGTTGTGCTTAGCCAGCCTGATCCTGACATGATTCAGCCCCGGACTTCTGAGTTTTGCTGACCCTCTTCAGGATCCCTCTATTTCCCTCCTGGATCCTTCTGTTCCTCCTTCTGCATGAATTCTGGGTCCAATGTTCTGAGCTTCTGACAGAAAAATCCTGCCAAACCTGGACCCATCAGCAGACAGACAGTGGCAGGAGGATGTAGAGCGCAGTATACCTCAAATGGATAGAGACCTCATTGGGGTTTTTCACAGAAAACACCCTGATCAGCCGATGGGGCATCTGGAATCCGCCCTTGACAGGACGGGGTTCTGTCATGATGTTGGCACTGAAAGAGATTAAAAAGACTGCTACTCTTTGATGTATGATAGATGGAATGTAAATTATTTCTACTACTACAATAATGATTCTTCTTCTATTTGACAGAATGTTTTTTTTTTTTAGAAAATCTTCAGTTCACATTTGGATCCACATAAAAAAGCAATGATGGTTAAACAGTTACGCTAAACCAACAAAAACTAGTGTTACAGCAGCATAAAAAAAAGCCTTTTGTGTCATTTCTCCTACAATTCCAACTACTACAGAAAAAATGAACATCAGTTATGTCTTTTCATTTACTCCTTTTTTATACAAAATGTGTAAAATTAGTTGCAGATGACTAGTTTTTAGCAGCCAAGATTCAAAACTTTATGGCATGTTTGAAACATAATAATATTGTAATTGGGTAATATAAGACAAAGAAGAAGAGGGGCAGATAATGGGAAGACAGGGAAATTGTCAACAGTTCTGGTCTCAGTCTACAACTCCCACAATCTGCACGACTAATGAGGAATAAAAAAAGACATCATCCCTGCTGGGGCTCTCCCACTGTCTCCGCGTTCAGACATACAATAAATCCACACACCTACTCTGTAACACTTTGGCAGAGGATCCGGTAAATCAGTAGATTTTTCTGTTGGTTATGTCTAGGTGTCTCAATATGACAGCCAGCTGTCAGAGGTTCTGTATGTGTAAAAAGAAAAATAATAAACTCCACAAAACTCACAACTGGAATAACACCAACATTTGTTTATTTCCACAAACTATCCTTAACATTAGCATGGCGTGTATTGGCGAATAGGCAAGATATTTTAACTGATCGATCTTTACATAAAATGTGCACATCGATTATTTAATAAACTTGAAAATGCTTATTTCTAGGAAAACCAGAGCATGCTAAATGAAAATTTGTCTCTGTATTCTTTTTGGTAAAAAGCAACATTTCTGGATATAAGCCTACCAGGAACCACAGATGGAAAATGGCCTCCATTAAGTCTGGCTTGATGGTCTGAAGTGCTCATGTTGAATAATGAGGATTGTCTGTTTACAATATCGGTAAAGTAGAAAGTAATATTAAGGTCTACATGGATAGTTTCTGAAGTTTATGGTGTATTTTGCAGATGGACCTCCTGTCCAACTGCATTTCCTTTGTCCCTACATTCCCTATAAGTATATTGTAAAAGGAAATTGATTTGATAACCAATAAAAAGAAATGTTTTCTAGTAATGCATTTACTATCTCTATGTCATAAACACATGCAAGCTTTTATGTCATTAATAACGCTAATAAACACATAAATCTAAAAAAACAAACTAAAAAAAAGAAAAATCCGTGTTATTATGATGAAGGAGGAAAACAAGGGCTGAATGCTTGAACTGTTCAGCAGGTACAGGATGACTCAGCAGCCTTCAGTCTCTCAGGAACAGAGGCTGCCTGTTAGCAGTCAGCTAATAAGATGCCTGCCTGAGCTGATGCATCAGCATCCTACCTGAACATTGTAGAGCGAAAAAGAGAGGAGAGGAGAAATGGCAGGGGACAAGAGATGCAGATGTAGATATGAAAAAGAAGGGGAGGGGGTTTCTTCAAGCTCAGTGCACCTGTCCCTAAGCACAACCTGCTGTTCTTTCTCTTTGCTTGGGATACAATTAATCCAGTCATAGACTTTAGAACACTGTGTCACACTGCAGTACTTATTTTAACATCAACCTTGTGCAGCATAGGTAGGGATTATGCTTGCTAATTAATATTTTCCGGAGTAGATGCACGGTCCACACAATATACACACATATAAATCACAGACTATGTTTTTATTTTCAACAGAGTTACTTTTCCTTTGCTATTCAGAGTCACTCTATATTATGAATATAAACAGTAGGTGAGTCAATTCTGAAGAAACTTTGGTTTAATTAAATCCTAAATAATAGAGAAAAACAGGAAATAAAAACTATGAATCATAGCCACTGAGATAATGATTACCAAAAATAAAGTTATAAACTCTGTTACTCGAGACAGTTAGGATTAGACTAATGAAATTAGTATATAGTAAACTTACAACTATCTGTTGATAGTTGTAACCATTTAACACTGATTAAAGAAATTATTTTTTTTATTAAACTAAATAGAATGGCATCTTCAGTTAATAAAAGGATAGTTAAATATGTTACAAAGATGTTATACACCGTTTATTAGGCTGGATATGATGATATTGAATTGCTCCAACAATCATCTAATTGTTCTTTCTGCCAAGGATCAGTAGATCTTGTATGCGGCTGTGAAAAGATTCAGACTGATCCAAAATACAGGAGACCATCAGTGACAAAGTTTGATGGTGCAATCTGTTAGGCAATACAGTTTTATTTTGTAGATTGTCAAAGTACATTAATTCCATCCATTTCTTTTCACGCTATCCCAAGCTGGGTTGCTTGTGATAAGTGCCTATCTCCAGCTGTCTGGCGAGGGAGGTTGGTCCAATTCTGACAGGTCAGCAGTCGTTGCGGAATACATAGACACACAGAGACAAACAACCATTCACACTCGCACCTAAGGACAATTTAGGCTTAAAACCAATTAACCTAACAGCCGTGTTTCTGGACTGTGGGAGGAAGCCGGAGTACCGGGAAGAACCCACACATGCTCAGGGAGAACATGAAAACTCCATGCAGAAACCACGGGGCGGGAATTGAACCTGAACTTTCTTGCCCAATTTACCTTTGACAAAGCAGGACTTTAAAACCCATTTTTGAAAAATTAAACTTAAGGAGATTAAACATATTTTACACCCTAATCTAAAAGAACCACAACAATGCTGATAAAAACAGCAAGGGAGGTTCCTATAATATATACTGAGAATCAGAAGAAGGAATATGACCAAAAGTTTGCAACTAAGCATCATTGAGTGTGGCTGGCTAACACACAGAGAAAATACAAAGCCATTTAATAAAGCGTGAATTTGCTCTGACGAAGGAAGAAAATGTATTTTTTTTGGATAAATTCTGTAAGATTTTTTTTTCAACAGGAAAGATTCTGCTTTTTATTTTTTTTTTATGGTTGACAGAAGCATGCACCACATCAGAACATACTGTCTCCAAGAACCAAAAGGTAGCAGGCCATGTCTCTGGTGAAATTCCAGTTTTATTACTGAGAACACTCAGGGGAGGAAAGCAAACAAGGACTATCTAAAAGTTGTGAGTCTGTTTCTTGCTGCGGTTTTCTGTGTCACTGTGACATGATGTTTATGTTCCTGTTCAGCGAAAAACATGCTGGTTTCTGCTTTAAGAACTCTTTTCATTCTGACAGACTTTCTGATTATTTTTGTAACTGTTTGGCAAACTCTAACGTTCTCATGGCTGCAGTGTAACTACACACTCCTTGTCATGAATAGATCAGGTATGCAACAAAAGCCGGCAAAAGTCTAATCATTGGCTCCTGTAAAAACCCAGCTGTACAAGAAAATCAACAAAACCTTCAGCTTACTTTATGCAACTTGGACAACAATGACAATATTTTACGCTTTGTTTGCTTGGATGTATGAAAACCTAAATGTTAGCAATATGGATAAATTCCTTTCCTGCTAAGCCCATGGTGCGCTTAAGTTATACAATATCCTGTAAACAAGACATTTAGATAAAATGAATAATCAAAATATGAAAAGGAAAAAATCTATGCAGGCAGAGCTTCATAAAATCCACAACTAACTTTGTCTTGGCTTTCTGCCTATAGACATCGTGCAGTTATGCAACCACTGTCTGTTTACACCACAATGCTACAAGATATTTACTACTGAGATGTAATAGGAAAGAATCTACCAACCCAACATTGTCTGAATGTGCTGAACAACATTAAGACAATGTTACAATGTAAAAGTTCCTTGGGGTATAGGATCCGTCTAATTTACCTGCTAGGTTGTTAACACCGATTTCAAATGTTGGACATCCTTAGCTTCGCCTACCACGACTTGCACAGTTATTTGGTAAGACACCAGTCCTACTTTTCAGGGAAAACACTGAAGGCTTTTAAAAAATTTTATGCCAACAGATATTTATTCTTTTTTTATATTGAGTCTTTTTTTCTTCTTCTTCGTATTTCTGTAAGATGAGTTTTTGTTCCTCTCAGGAGAACATGTCTGTGAAGATATGAGTCATCCAAGTCGTGGTCAAGCTTGAAAAATTTCAGTCCAGGCAACTGGACGAGAAGTTTTCCAGAAGACGTTTCGCCTCTCATCCAAGAGGCTTCTTCAGTTCTAACTAGTGGCAAGGAGTGTTGAGATTAATATACTCTAGGTCAGGGGTCTGCAACCTTTCATATCCAAAGAGCCATTTTGCTTCGAGTACGACCAAGTCAAAGTTTTTTAGAGATGCAAAATATAACATGTCTTTAAAAAAAAAATAAATATATATATATTTTTTTATTAGCTGGTAAAGGAAATTCATGTATTTTTAGCTTTTAAAATAATATTAAAACATAATTTCCACGCTAATTCAAAGAAAGATGGCTCTTAAAACATATTTCTGGTTCTTTTAATATCATTCTTTTCCATCTTATAAAAAAAAACACAAAAGCTTTTAATACTGGTATTTATTAGAGTACATTATTTAGCTTTTTATATACATTTTAAGAGCCGCTGGAGAGGATCCAAGGAGCCACATGTGGCTCTGGAGCCGCAGGTTGCAGACCCCTGCTCTAGGTCTAAGAAAGAATAAGGGGGTTGGAAAAAGGTGGCTCTGATCCCTCCCACAGGATTGGCCAAGGAGTTCACAATGGGGGGTGTTAATGGTTGTTAAGGGGTCATTAACTCCCTCCTCAGAGTGGTTTTGGTCATATACATCACTGAAGTGGTGAGTGGTGAATCTTCTTTGTAAATAGCTGACAGGTTATGCCTAAGGCCACCTCCTCTGTTGAAAGATGGTTTTTCCAGGTTAACAAAGATGGCCTCCGTAACCCTTCGCTCAAACCATCTTTCTTCCTATGCAAGAATATAATCGTTGTCGTCAAACGAGTTTCCTTCAGGCTTCAGGTGTACTTTAGGTGAACAGGAGAAACTCTCAGGAGAAATATGGTGCTCTGACTTCCGTTCTTGGGATTATGATTGGTCTGCTACGTTGAACCCGCCCCTTCAGACGTGCGCGTTCACAGAACCATCTTCCTTTTGAGCTGTGCTGTTCTGCTTGGTCCTAGTGGTCAACAAATGTCTGTGTACTATAGCATAACATTGTTTTTGGACGGTAAAAAGTTCTGGGGACCGAAACGGATGTTTGAAAAAGTGCAGAGGACATGTCTTCCCAGTCCCCCCTAAAATTACATCCATGCACAGACGTAACTTTCTGAAGGACTGGTGTGGGCATATCCCTACCAACTTTGGCCTGGTGGGGAAACTCCTCACCAATAATCTACAATATTTTCCTCCTTTGCTCTCATTTACTTCAGCAGACAGTAACTGGCGTTGGAGCTAGCTATCTGTTTTCAGAACGTTTTTAGTTCATGTTTTTTTTTCCCTCTCTCTCGTGCTCCCTTGTCCCGCCTCTCGGTGTAACATCGTCAGATCTGTTGCTTTAAGACATCTGATTTGCGGTCGCATTTCACTGCGTGCAAAGTTCAGTTGTTGGAGGTGAGACACACAGCAGCACTCAGGGAATTTAACCGGCAGCTACTTTAATATATGTGTAAGTAAATGTTAAAAGATGGGTTGGTTAAAAAAAAATTGAGATGCCACCGAAAAATCTTGGTTAGACATACGGAGCTTTTTGAGCTAAAAATGGCAACAGAATTTAAGTTTATACAAGTTAGTAATATAATGCAAGAAGCTTGAAAAAACATAGTTTAAATGTTGTGTTCCTCTTTACTAGTTAAAAAAATCTTGGCTTCTCAGAAGAGCATGACTCCCAGTTACGGGTTAAAATTAACATGTTTTCTTATTGTACTGACAGAATAGGACTACAGAGATTCTACATATTTTGAAATTTTGTTTCTGGCATCATTATATAAGTAAAGAGGTTCGGAAATCTTTTTAAACTTAGCACAGAGAGAAAAAGGGAGAGCTGCAGATTTCAAGGTGAAACAGATTTACTGGGATATGCAACATGCAATAAAATATCTCCAAGTTTACAAGAACGTTTAAAAGAAAAAAATATGCTATGCTATATTTGGAATGCAGCATATCCATATTTTTCTGGATGGATGGAATTGAATTGTACTTCTAGGGATGTATGATTATTGATTTTGGCATCGGAATCGGCTGTTATTCGTCATTTTTTTATACATTAATGTTTTTGGGCCCTATATTGCATTAAAATGTATCTCTATCTATCTATAAATATAAGTATCATTGTATTATGGTTCTCTTGTGTTCTCAACAATAGGAAAGCATTCAATAAATAAAATACAAAAACAAAAATAAAGCGTTCAGGCCAAGTAGCTGTAGGTCCATCAGCCACCACCCACGTCTCCCCACCAACTTTCATCACAAAGCTGCACCCTTGAACCACGGATTCAGTTATTGAGTTGATAACCAGTTTTGTGGTACCACTGATCGTTGCGGATTGGTTAAACTACATAGGCTGAGAGACATCAGCTACATGGCCTATAAGTGGGGTCTTGACATATAACTTCTAGTTATTGTGTTTAGTTTTTTTGCGTACTATGGTGTATTCTAGATTAACACTAACCTTTTTTACTTTGGTTTTTTGTTCTGTCCAAACTTTCTCTTCTGAAGATAACCTCCAAGTCATCCAACCAAACTGTTTTGTTGCTGTTTTTTTTATTTCAAGCTCTGTTTTAAAAGCACATATAGCTTTCAAGCAGCCTAAAATACCAAAGGGCCATTTATGGAGGAAGAATTGTGCCCAGGCACTGGTGCTGTTTCAAGAGGAGTCCATCTGTCGGTGTTTCACCATAGGTGTGTTTCTACAGTTTATTCAAGTTAAATTTGAGTACTGGATTGTTTGTTATTCTACAAAACCACCACACTGAATAAAACATGTGCACATTAGGAAACAAGGAGTTATCAAAACAAGACTGATATTTTATTGTGCTTGTTTGGTTTTCTCATATAAGAATTATAGTAATTTATCTTATTAAATCAAATGTTTAGTCAGTTTTGTACAGGCCCCTTTTTGAAATGTTATAAAAAAAATCAATAAACTCAAATATTGTACAAAGAAATTTAATATTCCTTTTTCAAGGTCAAAAAAATAATAATTGATACATTTCTTCATTATTTTTTTACTTCTTTTGACAGTGTTGCTGAAATAGGAATAACATGTGGCGCCCCTTGAGTGGGTTTGGCAACTTGAAATAATTGTAAATTAGGTAAGTTATAAATATTGCACGTTTGTAATATGCAGCAAAAGGATGGGCCACTATTGCCATTTCTGGGCTTTCTTGGGTATATCATGAAAATACCTAATAATGCAGAATTTTAATGAATGAATATATGCCACTGATCATTTTTACTATGAGCCTTTTTAAGATAAGTTATACAGAATCTGAAAGGAGTTTCCTTTTCCTGGGCTTAAAAAACCTCATGTCATTGCAAACCAACAGCTCGATTCAAAGTGACAAGCCTTGAAAAGCAGTTTTTGAGTAAAACATTCCTTTATTGTTTCATTAAAAGGAGTACTGCTGCATAAAATGGTTTCCAATTTAATGGTAGAAAGTTTTACACCACTTGATCAAAAGTTGCACACTCCTCTGAAAATCCAGCTGGATCTTCTCAAATAACCGCCGAAGCTCATCAGCTGTTTAGGCTTCCTGCTTGCAGAGAAAAACAATCTGCAACACAAAACAGAAAGGCTTGAAGGTTGTCTTTGTAGCTGTGACTGGGGGATGAAGGCAGTGAAAATCTGGAGAGCTGCATTCGCCTCATGAATTATAATGTAAGCTGTCATAGCGCGCATGTCTCTGGGATGGTAAGCGTCCAGTGCACATTGGCATAGGACAGCCAAGGGCTTAATTACAAATCCACCTATTAGAGGGCGCACACAGGAGGAAAAAGAATATGCAACACCTTTCCTGAAATCAGGATGTGAGGTCCTGTGCTGTTTTGTTTTGGTTGATTTGCATAACCCCCGTGTTTAGATTGAATTTATAATCACTGCAAAAATCACAACACACCGTGTGCTGACATCAAAAGTCTTTGAAGCACACATTGCGTTACTATGCAAACACACACCGCACATTTCTCCCTACCGTCCTTCAGCCTCTCTGCCTTAGATATTCTCTCTGAACCTGCGTGCATGCTCGAGTGTGTAGATATGATTTTGTTGGCGTCTTAATCATGCTTGGCTGCGTCTGTGTGTGGGCTGCAGTGAATATATGCTGTCTGTGAATAGCAAGTGACAGTAGGTACCAGACCAGAGCAAGGAGGGCCCCCCAAACAGGCAGGGTGGTGGTAGGGGTGGTGAAGGCGCGAGACGGCAGAGAGGACCCGAGGGCCTTTCTGTGGCGCCGGGCAGAACGTGAAGGTCATGTCGCTAAGCATCACATCAGCTGGGCTGTTGGCCTGGGCGGGGCACGTTTCTGGATTTCTCAGGGAATAGTATCATTATGTGCTCTTGAGGGATCTCTTTGTTTTTTAAGTTGAGGATAAGAGTTTACACTCCCTCACCCTTATTCTTTTTCATGCTTTTTTATATTTCAACCACAAACATCCACTTTATTATTTATTAGAATTAATATAATAGGAAAGACACAAGAATACACATTATTCTGAAGGGTTATTTAAAATGATAAACGGGTGTTATAAAATGTCTTTATTTTTACCCCGTCCTTTATATGTAGGACCATGCTTTACTAACATCATATATGCTTAATTTTTATGGATTCTCATTTTCTAAAATCTTATGCAATCAATTAGTCCAATTCTACACTTCTTCCTAGTTTGGTTATACACTTTATATTAAAAACTAGGGACATTTAAAACCATGACATTACATTCATTATTCAAACCACACATAATATGTAAGAGAATGCAAGTAAAATTCCAAAGCTAACCACAAAAACCATGATACAAACACAAGATATTACTGAGACATGCATTATTCTCTACATCACACATGAAAGATAAAAATACTTCACCCCATGACTTCTCAGTTTATATAAATTTTATATTATATAAAAAAAACTGCTTCTTAGCTCAAAATTTTCCGAAGGCTCTGTACGGCACAGTTCTTCTTGAAAGGTTTTAAAATAACTCTCTTTTGTGGGGTGTTCCCACAAGCTTTCAACGTCTGGAAATAGAGGTTTTAGGTCCTTCTTCATTGTAAATAGGGTCCAGATTGAATGGATAATTAGCGTAGCTCAGCTTATCCTAAGCTATCTCTGTAGTTATGCTGCTATACGCCTAGGGTGCTGGAGGACATAAAGACCAATTTTCGTCAATCTGTATCTATTCACCAATTCCGCATTAATTGCAGGTTCAGCTTCTAAATACACTCTCTGCTTTACTTGTCATAGTAGCTTCTTCTAGTTTCTTTTTTTTTAGCTTTTGACACCAGCTTGGAGGGTGCCAGATAGAAAACTTTAAGCAGCCACCTGGATAATTTGATTGACTGTAAAATGGTGTTGTACTGGTACCATACAAAAAAACTGAATGAGACATTTATTTTTGACAAGCAGTGATTAAATTGTGCCTTCGATTCTCAGTCTTTCATCTTTATCGGTTGCTCTGACCATGTGTTTAGAGTTGTCGTTCTGCTGGAAGGTGAACCTCTGTCCCTATTGTAGGTCTTTGTAAGGTTTTCCACTCAACAGCAAAGGAAATATTAAGATGTCATGTAAACAGAATGACATACCTGAGCTGTAGATCTCAGCTGATCCTCCAGAGTCACCACCTCTGATTGATGCTTGTTTTCCTCACTTGTCAGTCATAGTATATCGCATCTACCCTCTCTCGCTGCATGTCAAACAAAAAATTAAGTAGCCATTTTGTGAAAAACACTGTCACCATTACTGCATAAACAGCATACACTAACAGGACACATCCGGGAGACAAGCAGGGGTGGAACCCTGTGACACAGCCAACAGAAAAATTTTGATTAAGATATTCTTTCACTGGTTTCATTTAGGGGTGCGGACCCAAAAACCTGATGTATTGGGAAAAAAGTTTGTTGTTAGAAAGCACAAGAAAGGGGTGATCAAGGCAGCGAATGGGAAAGTAGGAGGTTGATCATAGCAATATTAGACATTTTCGTTTTGGCAGTTAAAGCATAAACCAAGAATACATCGTAAGGAGAAAAGAAACAAAGTGTGTATGTAGTCAGGAAAGCAGAGGCACGATGGGAGGTAGACATGCAGCGGGCCAGTGGAACGGGGTAGAGGATTTGGTGTATAAGAGTCAGATGACTTAGACAGTCTGAGAATGTCTAGTGGGTGGAAATTAAAAACATGCCTCAGACATGAACTGCAGCAGATGTACACCTCTCATCTTTTAGCAGCTAAGAAGAAGAGGTTACAATCAAGTTACAGACTGTCAGAAGTTCAGATGAGTTACACAGCTAAATCTTCCTGAGATAGATAGTCTCAGATAGTCTTCTCTTCATGGTTGTTTCTGCTTCCGCAATCATTCAAAGGAATCTTCAGGTACAGAAAGCACTGTAAGCCTGAGGCCTCTCACTGTTTTAGCTGCAATGACCTTCACCACAAGCTGCAACCAATAGTGGAAATGTGGGGCCTTTTACATATTTATTTGGATTTCTTTTTGTCATACTGACATTTTTTTTAGATTATCAGGCAAATTTGAACATCAAAATGAAAAAGTAGAAACAGCTAATCATTTAATCTCAGCCTCTTTCTTGTTGTTGAATCATCTGACTTAAGATGAGGCAAAATAGGAAAAAGTTCTCCATTTGTTTGAAGATTTTGTGAGGACCCAAATGCAGGGCTGACAGGCGGTGGTGAGTTCTTTAAAGATTTAATGAATGATCAGGCAGCAAAAAGAATCCAAAAGAAATCCAACTTAAAGATGTTAAACAAAACAGGTATCAAAAATCCAAAATAAAAATAAAACACAAACCAGAACCAGTATGGGGCATCAGGGGAAATCATCACAAAAAGGAACAGGGTGGAGACAAGAAGTAGGAAGAGCCAGTGAGGGAACCAGCAGCACTGAGGACTGGGGAGGTGTATTTAAAGGCTGACTGAACAAAGGCAGGACTAACGAGCTGATAAGGAGCAGGTGGCAGGAGTGGGGAGCTGATAGTAGGGAAGCCAAGGGAAAGGAAAACACAAGGGGGGTAACAGAGGACAAGGAAAAGAAAACCTAAGAAACTTTAAATAAATCAGAACACTCCAACAAAGCTAGAAAGTAAGGAAAACCTGGATGAACTTAAAGAGGCTTTGAGAAACCAACAGGACCAAGATCGTTACAAGTTTTCTCCATTTGACAAATTGGAGCTTTTGAACTGGAGTCCAAAAGCTTAGAAATTACTTGGTACATTATTTCCAGACTCAAAGATGACAGTTACATGTGATCTTAACTTTTCTTATAAATCCTTTATCCTGTTGCCTGTTGTCAGAAAAGCCCAGACTTATAAATGAGATTGTGATTCTAAAACTACATTTTGTATTTACTTCAACTATCTTTCTGTTATAAAAATCTGCTTGATGACGTTGAACATTTATCTGTAAATGTGTAATCCACATAACAAAACTAAAGGACCCCTTAGCATTAAGCGGCCACTACCATGCTTAAAAACAAGTTTGAAAAAATGTTTTTCTGGAGTTCAAAATCGATGTTCATGCTATTCATCCGAAGCTCTACCTTAACTCAAAAGCTGCTTCCATCAATACATATCTTTGTAAAGAGTATCATACCCCCCTCCTGTGCAAATGCGAAATGAGAGACCTGATGTCACCTATAGATGAAGCAATTTTCAGAGGTAGTTCCTTTAATAATCGACATGCAACTTTTTTTATATGTTCTGTATATCCAGAATATTTGGAGCAATGTGCTGATAGTCTTCATTCTACTTTTTTAAACTAAAAAATTAGATTACACCTTCTGCGAAGCTCCTGTAGTAAACAAAGCATTTTTTTTAATCTACAGAGAGCCATATAAGATGAAAGTGGGGTTAGAGAGAAAAAAGCAGGGATGCAGAGAAAGAAAACCCCTCTTGACTGCAGAGCAAAAGGGTACAAATCCCTGCTGGATTTGCTTTCTTAAAGTTACCTCTGAACTTTCCCCTAAAAATTCCCTCAGAGTGTGAGAAAAATGTTTAGACTTGTGTGAGTGAATCTGTCAGTGATCACCAAGCCTCCCATACACCAGTTCAATAAATAACCATTCAAAAAAAAAAGAAAAAAAAAAGAGAAAAAGGCTCACTTTACTCACAGGTCAATTTCCCCTGCAGTCAGACAGAGAGGCTCCCTGGGGAGAAGGGAATGAGGCAAGGCGCTCTGGCTGCTTTTTGCTGAGAACATAGAGAAACACTGGGGAAGAAACAGCCCCTCATGACTCACCAGCCATAAAAAAATATTTCCTCACATCACCTGCTGCCATGACCCTCTTCTTCAAAATATTCTGCCTCCCAAATTGTACTATCCAAAATCTAATGTAATCCAGCCTATGAGCTACCCCTGTGTCGGATCTGATACACAGGATCGGTGCAGCCAAGTACCTGATTGATTACAAATCTGCAAGAGAATTTAAAAATGTTGTCAATTTGTGAGGTGCTGTAAACCAATCGTTTCCGAACAATCACAACACTTAGCTTTATTAGACAATCATCTTTCTGTCCTCTCTTCCAACATCCTAAAAATAACACAATCCTTTAAATTAATATATTTCCATGTGGATGGAGTTGATTCATTCTAAAACGAAGCATAAACTTCTACATATTAGCTGCTTAAACCAATTAGGGGATATTTGAAAAGAAAGGTTTCCACCGACTCCCTCTACATCACATGTATATCTATGAAACCTTGGGAAGAAGGTAAAGAGACTGAATGGGGGTGTATATTACCATGCCGCGTGCCCGAAACACCTGATGAGTGAGTGACAGGTGTGGGTGGACGTGGGGTGAGGGCGGCCAAGAGCAGAGCTGGGTTCACCTGAATTAAATAGCAGTCAATCACCAGCTTTTACCCACTAGGTTTTCCTGCCTGAAGTTGAAGTGAAAAGTTTATCAGATAAATTTGTTGGTGAAATTAAAATATGCTTTTACCAAATTTGCCTGGGATATGAATAATTTTGGGGTAAAGTTTAATTTCAATTCTCATAGGAACAGAGCCTTGCTTCTGGGCCCCTAAATAGCAGTGATACCTAACACGGCTACCAAGGGGTTTTTACTTATTTTCAGGTTTATTAAGAGCAAAAGAACATTTCCACAGGCCATCCTTAAAACAGCGTATTGAGAATATATTCACCCTCTAGGCTAAGTATTACTACGGTTTGCCGCGGCTTCAAAGCTATCATGAAATATTTGCCTTGACAACTAGTAATACCGTTGTGCGACAGCTGGCCATGGACTTTGACTAGGCGCTCTGGAAAGAACGCATGCTGGGATTGGTTTTTATAGCGGCGCCAGTCTTCACAGCCCATACTTACTATAGCGGTTTAACATTCTTCTTAAAAGCTACAATTAGTAGCCAATTTTTCGCGTGCGACATCCGGAACGGACTGCCAGACCCGCTTGCCAGCAACATGGGGCATTTCCCCACGGCTTCTCCCCAACAGTGCGGTGGCGTTACGGAGACAAAATAATATTTCCATTAAAAAATCACTACCTTCCTCCAAAGATGAGGTTTGCTGGGCTAGATAATTTTACAGATAGTATATTTCATTAGTCTGGCATAGGACTAGATTTCAATGTAGACTTAAAGCAACTTGCGGTAGTTACTTTCGCATCGTAATGGGCAATCTCATAGCATCCCACCAGCTAGTTTGTTGGCTCTCGCGCTGGCCGTGGTATAAGCAGATGTCAATACTGCCTCAAGCTGAAACAGGACCCGCTCACAATAGCCAGTTGCATAAAATACTTGAGATTTCTAAGGCAAGCGCAAATAATGCAGGGTTAAGAGGCTGAGGCTACTTGGAGTAAACCTGCCTACTCTAATGACAGATTGATGACTCTAAATAACATGTTATGTATAATATATATATTTACATTTCTGACTGTATAGGAATATAGTGGTAAGTACACACTGTAGCTTTTGAGGTTGCTTTTTTTGGTAGAGCAGATTTCATTTTATCTATTTTGCTACAGATCATCCACATTTACCGGCGGCAGGTTTGACCACCATCATAAAATCTTTCATTTCTAATATAAGGTGTTTGTTTACTGCAGCAAATAAAGGATAATTATATTGTTTGAAGTATCTTAGTACAGCTTTGTATGCTAAAGTTATTGTAAGCTTTGTTGCCTTGAATGAAATTGGCAAGTTCTCTCCATGAATGTTGTAGTTTTCTCCAGGTACTCCAGCTTCCTCTGCCAGGGGAAATGAATGACTGATAACTGGCTTCTCTAAATTGCCCTTAGGTATGAATGTGTGTGTACTGTTGTGGATTATGCGTGTCTCCCTGTTGACTTGTTATAGACCAGCGACCTGTTCATAGAGTATCCTGCCTCTAACCCGATAAAGATAAGCACCAGCCCCCCTGCAGGGAGAAACATGTAAAGGAATTGACTGAGGGGGCTTTAAATGTTCTCTTTAGACATTAACACCAACAATTGTACTTTGTATTTGTTTACAATTATAAACAGTTCATGTTGTAAATAGTTATTTTTGAAATTGAAGTATAACAAAAAGGAGAACAATAAGGATTAAAATCTATAAATGAGGCAAATACTTTTTTTGGACTTTATGTGTGTGGAAATAGTTTATTCTATATCTTATTTGATTTATTTAGCTCTTTGTTCTATATTACCAGCATAAAAGCAAAGATTATTTGCATTAGAGAGGGAATGCAAAGTATGGTCTATAATAGCGGGGTCAGAATAAAGTCCAGTAAAGGTCCGGAGACATTTTTAATTATAATCAGTTACTTCAAACTGAATTTAACATTGAGATAAAATTAGGTGTTTATGCACCCATGTTATACATTTCATTTTTAAATAAAAAAAAAAATATTGAAAAAGTTGAAAAATATAAAAATTTTTCCATTTTAAAATCTAAGTAGAGAACAACAATCATTCAGTTTGGTATATAGACAATTTCCTGATTCACATATCTTATAAAACAACTGAACAGACTGTTATTTTTTTATTTTATTTATTTTATTTTTTTTCTGTCTTAATGAGCGGAGTGGGCTTTTGGCTGCCCTGCAAGGCTTTATCCTGGGTTTGAATGGAGACAAAGCCATTCTCAAGCACATATCAAAGTGTTCATTTTGAGGCCTGGATGGATATCTATTTGTGATTATGCTCATGGTGGGAGAACCAGCTGCGTTTTGGTGTCGTTTTGTACTACCCATGCACGCCATTTCACTCTTCGTGACCAGTTCACCAACAGTTCTTCTAGCAGTCCAGACTTTCACTTTTTTTCATCGTCTTCTTCTTTCCCACCAGCTCATAGCAGTGACCCTGACTGACACAGCTCATTGGCTAATTTATAACGCTCTGGAGGGAATTACCGTACAAACAGGAGAAGCAGCGCAAGTGAAATAAGACACATTCATTGGATAACATGCAGTAATTTATAATTGTTTAAAATCAGGTTGGGTACGGATTAGCCAACAGGTGGATCCGGATCCAAACTGCGGTCCACTAATCCACAACCTCTGGTCTATAAGATCTAAGTCTAGATTTGAAACATCTCTATTAAAATAAAATAAAAAGGTGAAACTAAAGAACTTTGGTTTCAACAAATCCCTTTGTAAGACACCAAATACAGCATTGTGTTGTAAAAGCATGTAAGAGCACTGATTAGATAAATGGAAAACTCATTGGTTTGTGGCTCCAGCTTTGTTTCTCTACAGAAAGCTACGTCTGCCTTTCAGGGCTGGCCAGGCGCATCCAAGTTCACACATTAATGTGTAACCTCTGGCTGACAATGTGAGAGCAAGACACAGACACAGAAAAAAAACCTCGCATGTGGACCTCTAGCTTTTGTGGAAGAGTCTCTGACACAAAGCTGTGCGCTCCCATGTCCACTAACGACATAACGCACAAAAACAATTTCAACACCTGCTTTCAAAGTCCCTAAAAATCACACCCTGGGACCGACACTCCAGCACGTGCCGACACAAATGCACAGATAATGTGCCTTGATAACATTATGAATGGATGAGTGAGCAGCTCCATAGAACAGTGATTACTGGCTGCAGTGTGTGAAAGGAAATAGATTAGTCACTGTCTGAGCTCCCTCCCGTTTAATAACACAACATATAACACTCCTTCATGCTGTCTGAGTGGGGGAAATAAAGTCCAAATTTAATGTGAGGCTCTGAGGGAAGTGCTTTTTAATAGAGAGTGGGAGCACAAAGACAAAATAACCCAAACCGCAGTGAAGAGCTTCTCTTTTTTTGGTTTTTTGCTTCTGCTTACTGCTTATTAAAGGACATACGTTTCTTCTTTTTTTTAACAGCTACACCCCTGGGAAAATTATAAAGCTAGTAATTATGGTCACATTTATGTCAGCTTCTCTTTTGTGCTTTGTCCAAAGCATCTATGTGGATTTAGTTTTAACGAAATACTTCTAAAGAAACTGCTAAGAAAATGAGTGCTGAAATGCTGCAAAAAGGCTGAACGACAAAGATGGACTTGGCCTCGTTAGAGCCTCAGGTGTTTGCTCGCTCACTTAACAGGTGCATTATGGGTAACCAGGAGATGAACTCTGCCCTGGAGCAATTTCTATTTTTTGTCTCTTTCAAAGTTAGGCTGAAAGACAGATGGACATTTCAACAGTCGGATAACAAGCAACCGCCTCCTAGACAGGGTCCAATGTAAACCTAGAGCCGTTTGAAATCAACTGAAATCAAAATCATTAATTGATGGGAGGAGTTACGATCCCTAAACGAGTGATGGTGAAATTGGCCAAGAGTCTTACATTGTTCCGCCCATAAGATAAGACTCAACGTTGGCGATGAGCGACTCTCATCAATTCCTTCACAGAGTGGTTGACAAGTCATCAAACAGACATAGAGGATTATTCAGCAGCAACAAAGGTCTTGTTTTATTAAAGGAGCTTGTGAGATGACAAATGAAGCATGGCGGGATCTCCACTTTAACAGCATTTATGCCAGGCGGTGTACAGCGAGAGGTGTGTCACCCTGTGAAAAATGCTCTCAGCATACAGACAAAAAGATCGAATTTCATGGATGGTGATGGTGAGCAGAATGTGGAGAAATTGTCTGGCGGGACACTTCATTTGGACCCTGACTGATGTGGGTCCCAGTCAGTCAACTGTTGGTTGCAGATCATGCAACTTGAAGTTGCTGCTCCTTTGAAATATACTGTAGTGTAATATGTCATAAAAGCGGTTAAATGATTCTATAAAGAGATGAGGGAAAGGTAATCCAAAATGGGATACTTGTGTTCATTTCTTGCTACATTTTGTCTAAACGTTTGGTGTGCAATTGATACCCGCGAAAAAATATTGGTGATAGAAAATGTTGAGTTCAGGGATAACTCAAGATTCATTTACAGGATAATAAAAAGCAAAAACGCTTAGAAACGTGAAAATAAACCTAAACTGAAGGGTCAGCCAAAAAAAAAAAAAAAAAAAAAGGGTTAATTACAGAAACAGACCAAATGGTAACTTTGCAGGAGTTGCAGAGATCCACAACTCAGGTAGGACAGTCTACTCAAAAACAGTAATCTAGTAATGCAACAAGTTGTTGTTTACCAGTTAACAGCATAATAAATTTTGAATCACACTTATCATTGCAACATAAATGTCTGCCAAACCACTAAGAAGTGCTTTTTGATGCAATATTTTGGCTGAAGATCTTTTGGTATTTATATTTTCAAACCCTCACTCTGTTGCCAATAGTGGATTTGGCCTGTTAAATGGAGTCGTATGCCTTGGATACTCAGACAAACCTTATTTGTATTTTAGCTTGCTTCGAAACTCATGGAAAGGTGTGGCAGGACAGTAATGGAGGAGCAAAATGAAATTATGGAAGAATCACCTAAAAGAAAACCGAAGCCATAGAGAATCCTGTTTGGTTGATTTTACCAGAAGTCATGTAGGAGGAAAACCAAACGTGGGCAAAAATAATTAACATTTTATAGCAAAATGCAGAAAAGATCACATCACATATTACCCTAAACACACCATCAGAGATTAGTGGTGGACATAACACTATTATGTGTAGATGCTTTCTGTTCTTTAGCAGGCGGAAGAGAGTTGCTTGGCATGGATGGAAAGATCAGCAGTCATAAATATACAGGCAGAGCTGCTTCACATCAAACTATATTCATGTGTTAGAATCATCCAAATTAACTCCAGATTTATTTCAAAATGATAATTAGTCAAAATACTTATAAAAATGCTGCTTTTCATCCAATTGGTGAGGGGCTACTTTCGAAGTTACTTTTCAGAAAAGTATGGAAACTGTAGCAAAACTGGAAAACATGAGAAGAGTGGTGAGAACGGCAGAAAGGATCATCGGAACTCCTCTTCCCTCCATTAAAAGAACATTTCATCCCAGCACTGCACACATCCTGACCCCGCTACATCATCAGCGACCCTTCACACCCCCCAACATAGACTATTCTCCCCTGCTGTCCTCTGGGAGGAGGCTTCACAACTCGAAATGCAGGTCCAGCCGGTTCTGCAACAGCTTTTCTCCACCGTCATCAGACTGTTGAACT
The DNA here is from genome assembly GCA_018398635.1 of Cyprinodon brontotheroides. Taxonomy (NCBI): domain Eukaryota; kingdom Metazoa; phylum Chordata; class Actinopteri; order Cyprinodontiformes; family Cyprinodontidae; genus Cyprinodon; species Cyprinodon brontotheroides. The sequence goes on along the minus strand of JAGKQL010003028.1, from coordinate 719 downwards.
GTGGAATCTGCATCCCACTTGAAATCATCATATTTGCGCACCAAGCGTATGGCTGATTTCTTTCTTTTTTTTTTATAATCCCTATAAATAGAACACAACTCCAATGTTGTATTGCATTTTGCACCATGTATATTTATATTTGGCACTGCACTGAACCTTCCCATATCAATGCCTTTTTGCACCATGACTTTTAAACTGGTTTTTCTTTTCCTCATACGCAGCTGTTTACATTCTTTTGATGACTGCTGCACTTTTATAAATGGTAATGTTCAATTCACTGTTGTAAGCTGTTTCATGAAATTTCGTTTTGTATACACTTTGTTGTAAACAAGATGATATTAAACCTTTGTCTAAGTCTTGTCTAAGTCAATAGATGTGGAAAGTAGGGGATGGTTCAAAACCCCAGGTACAACTACGGCAGTAACTGCAAAAAAGAGTCTGTTGAACAAGCATTAACTTAGAGAGCTGGACAGAACAACAGAGCCAGACTTGGCAAACTTGGTGATTGTGAAAACATTTTAGAAAAACAACATACATACTCAATCAATTTCTTTCCCTACATGAAATCAATGTCAATCCTGCAACAGTGGATGCAACAGCTGAACTAAACACATTAGGAAAAATCAGCTCTATTTAGCGGGTGTGAACTGAACACACACACACACACACATATAGATAGATAGATAGATAGATAGATAGATAGATAGATAGATAGATAG
>JAGKQL010003027.1:0-27200 GCA_018398635.1 Cyprinodon brontotheroides | reverse complement strand
CTATCTATCTATCTATCTATCTATCTATCTATCTATCTATCTATCTATATGTGTGTGTGTGTGTGTGTTCAGTTCACACCAAATAGAGCTGATTTTTCCTAATGTGTTTAGTTCAGCTGTTGCATCCACTGTTGCAGGATTGACATTGATTTCATGTAGGGAAAGAAATTGATTGAGTATGTATGTTGTTTTTCTAAAATGTTTTCACAATCACCAAGTTTGCCAAGTCTGGTTTGTTGTTCTGTCCAGCTCTCTAAGTTAATGCTTGTTCACCAGACTTTTTTTGCAGTTACTGCTGCAAGTTGTACTGGGGTTTTGAACCATCCCCTACTTTCCACATCTATTGACTTAGACAAGACTTAGACAAAGGTTTAATATCATCTTTGTTTTACACAAAGTGTATACAAAACGAAATTTCATGCAAACAGCTTACAACAGTGAATTGAACATTACCATTTATAAAAGTGCAGCAGTCATCAAAGAATGTAAACAGCGAGGAAAAGAAAACCAGTTTAAAAAGTCATGGTGCAAAAAGGCATTGATATGGGAAGGTTCAGTGCAGTGCCAAATAAATATACATGGTGCAAAATGCAATACAACATTGAGTTGTGTTCTATTTATAGGGATTATAAAAAAAAAAAAAAAGAAAGAAATCAGCCAATGCTGGTGGTGCAAATATGATGATTTCAAGTGGGATGCAGATTCCACAGTTCAACAGTCTGGATGACAGTGGAGAAAAGCTGTTGCAGAACCGGCTGGACCTGCATTGAAAGTTGTGAAGCCTCCCCCAGAGGACAGCAGGGGAGAATAGTCTATGTTGGGGGTGTGAAGGGTCGCTGATGATGTAACGGGCTCAGGATGTGCAGTGCTGGGATGAATGTCTTTTAATGGAGGGAAGAGGAGTCTGATGATCCTTTCTGCCGTTCTTCACCCACTCTTCTCATGTTTCCAGTTTTGCTACACAGTTTCCATACTTTTCTGAAAAGTAACCTCGAAAGCAGCCCTCACCAAATCGGATGAAAAAATCAGCATTTTTATAAGTATTTTGACTAATTATCATTTTGAAATAAATCTGAGTTAATTTGATGATTCTAACACATGAATATAGTTTGATGTGAAGCAGCTCTGCCTGTATATTTACACTGGCTGATCTTTCCATCCATGCTGCTAACTCTTCCTACTTCGCTAAAGAACAGAAAGCATCTACACATATTAGTGTTATGTCCACCACTAATCCTGATGGTGTGTTTAGGGTAATATGTGATGCGATCTTTCTGCATTTTGCTATAAAAATGTTAATTATTTTTTTGCCCACGCTTGGTTTTTCTTCTCCCACATGACTTCTGGTAAAAATCAGCAAACAGGATTCTCTATGGCTTTCGGTTTTCTTTTTAGTGATTCTTCCATACTCATTTGCTCCTCCATTACTGTCCTTGCCACACCCCCTTCCCATGCAGTTTCTCAAGCGTTAAAAATACAAATAAGGTTTGTCTGAGTATCAAGGCCGGTATCACTCCATTTAACAGGCCAAACTTTCACTATTGGCAAGCAGAGAGTGAGGGTTTGAAAATAACACCAAAAGATTCAGCCAAATATTGCATCCAAGTACTTTAGTGGTTTGGCAGACATTTGTTGCAATGATAAGTGTGATTCAAATTTATTATGCTGCTCCACTTGCAACAACAACTTGTTGCATTACTAGATTACTGTTTTTTGAGTAGACTGTCCTACCTGAGCTGTGGATCTCTGCAACTCCTGCAAAGTTACCATTTGTCTGTTTCTGTAATTAACCCTTTTTTTTTTTTTTTTTTTTTTTCCCCTTTTTTTTTTTTTTTTTTGGCTGACCCTTCAGTTTAGGTTGATTTTCACGTTTCAAGTGTTTTGCTTTGGTTATTATCCTGTAAATGAATCTTGAGTTATCCCTGAACTCCAACATTTTCTATCACCAATATTTTCTAAAATATCCAATTGCACACCAAACGTTTAGACTGAAATGTAGCAAGAAATGAACACATGATCCATTTTGGATTACCTTTCCCTCATCTCTTTATAGAATCATTTTACCATCCGTTTTATGACATATTACACTTACAGTATACTCTAAAGGAGCAGCAGACCCTGCTGCATGACCCTAAAGTAACCAACAGCTGACTGACTGGGACCCACATCAGTTCAGGGTCCAAATGAAGTGTCCCGCTCAGATTGCTCCCTCCACATTCTGCTCACCATCACCATCCATGAAATTGATTCCTTTTGTCTGTATGTTTGAGAGCATTTTCACAGGGTGACACACCTCTCGCTGTACACTACCTGGCATGTCGTCGTTGTGCGTGAGATCCTCATTTCATGCTTCATTTGTCATCTCACAAGCTCCTTTAATAAACAAGACCTTTTGTTGCTGCTGACACCTCTATGTCTGTTTGATGACTTGTCAACCACTCTTGTGAAGGAATTGGATGAGGAGTCGTTCACGTCAACGTTGAGTCTTTGTATCTTATGTAGGGGGGCGGGAACAATGTAAGACTCTTGGCCAATTTCACCATCACTCGTTTAGGGATCGTAACTCCTCCCATCAATTAATGATTTTGATTTCAGTTGATTTCAAACGGCTCTAGGTTTACATTGGACCCTGTTCAGTAGCGGCCAGCCGTTTTGCCATCCCACTGTTGAAATGTCCATCTGTCTTTCAGCCTAACTTTGAAAGATATAGGCATGTAAAAATAGAAATTGCTCCAGGGCAGAGTCTTCATCTCCTGGTTACCCATAATGCACACCTGTTAAGGGAGTTTAGCAAACACCTGAGGGCTCTTCTGGCCAAGTCCATCTTTGTCATTCAGCCTTTTTGCAGCATTTTCAGCACTCATTTTCTTAGCAGTTTCTTTAGAAGTATTTTAGATTTAAACTAAATCCACATAGATGCTTTGGACAAAGCACAAAAGAGAAGTTGACATAAATGTGACCATAATTACTAGCTTTATAATTTTCCCAGGGGTGTAGCTGTTAAAAAAGAAGAAACGTATGTCCTTTAATAAGCAGTAAGCAAAGCAAAACAAAAAAGTAAAAGCTCTTCACTGCGGTTTGGGTTATTTTTCTTTGTGCTCCCCACTCTCTATTAAAAGCACTTCCCTCAGAGCCTCATTAAATTTGGACTTTATTTCCCCACTCAGACAGCATGAAGGAGTGTTATATGTTGTGTTATTAAACGGGAGGGACTCAGACAGTGACTAATCTATTTCCTTTCACACACTGCAGCCAGTAATCACTGTTCTATGGAGCTGCTCACTCATCCATTCATAATGTTATCAAGGCACATTATCTGTGCATTTGTGTGCCGTGCGATGCTGGAGTGTCGGTCCCAGGGTGTGATTTTAGGGGCTTTTAGAAAGCAGGTGTTAGGGGAAATTGTTTTGTGCGTTATGTGGATTGGTGGACATGGGGCGTATGGCTTTGTGTCAGAACTCTTCCACAAAAGCTAGAAGGTACAATACGAGTTTTTTTTCTGTGTCTGTGTCTTGCTCTCACATTGTCAGCCAGAGGTTACACATTAATGTGTGTGAACTTGGATGCGCCTGGCCAACCACAGAAGGCAGACGTAGCTTTCTGTAGAAACAAGCTGGAGCCACAAACCAATGAGTTTCCATTTATCTAATCTCTCAGTGCTCTTACATGCTTTTACAACAACACAATGCTGTATTTGGTGTCTTAAAAGGGATTTGTTGAAACCAAAAGTTCTTTGGATTTCACCTTTTTTTTTATTTTTAATAGAGATGTTTCAAATCTAGACTTAGATCTTATAGACCAGAGGTTGTGGATTAGTGGACGCAGTTTGATCCGATCCACCTGCTGGCTAATCCATACCCAACCTGATTTTAAACAATTATAAATTACTGCATGTTATCATCCAATGAATGTGTCTCATTTCACTTTAGCTGCTTCTCCTGTTTATGCGGTAATTCCCCAGAGCGCGACAAATTAGCCAATGAGCTGTGTCAGTCGCGGTCACTGCTATGAGCTGGTGGGAAAGAAGAAGACGATGAAAAAAGTGAAAGTCTGACTGCTAGAAGAACTGTAAGTGAACTGGTCACGAAAAGTGAAATGGCGCGGTGCATAAAGATACTACTGCACATTTGTTTAGTCAAAACCCGCCAGTAAAGCTGGATTCTCCCACCCATGAGCATAATCACAAATAGATATCCATCCGGAAGCAAAATGAACACTTTGATATGTAAGGCTGTTGAGAATGGCTATTCCCCATTCAAACCCTACCTTGCAGGGCAGCCAAAAGCCCGCCACCCGCTCATTAAGACAGAAAAAATAAAATAAATAAAATAAAAATAACAGTCTGTTCAGTTGTTTTATATGCAATCAGGAAATTGTCTATAGGTACCTTCAAACTGAATGCGATTGTTGTTCTCTACTTGGGATTTTAAAATGCCTTTTATATATGTTTTCTACCTCTTTTCGGCTGAGTTTTTGCTTCAAAAAACAAAACAGCGGCCATGGTGCATAAACACCTAATTTTACCCTAATGTTAAATTCAGTTTGAAGTAACTGATTATAACAAAAATGTTCCTCGTGACCTTACTGGACTTTGCCTCTGACCGCTGCAGACCATACTCTCTTGCATTCCTCTCTTAATGCAAAATTTCACCTTTGCTTTTATGCTGGTAATATAGAACAAAGAGCTAAATAAATCAAATAAGATATAGAATAAACTATTTCCACACACATAAAGTCCAAAAAAAGTATTTGCCTCATTTATAGATTTTAATCCTTATTGTTCTCCTTTTTGTTATACTTCAATTTCAAAAATAACTATTTACAACATGAACTGTTTATAATTGTAAACAAATACAAAGTACAATTGTTGGTGTTAATGTCTAAAGAGAACATTTAAAGCCCCCTCAGTCAATTCCTTTACATGTTTCTCCCTGCAGGGGGGCTGGTGCTTATCTTTATCGGGTTAGAGGCAGGATACTCTATGAACAGGTCGCTGGTCTATAACAAGTCAACAGGGAGACACGCATAATCCACAACAGTACACACACATTCATACCTAAGGGCAATTTAGAGAAGCCAGTTATCAGTCATTCATTTCCCCTGGCAGAGGAAGCTGGAGTACCTGGAGAAAACTACAACATTCATGGAGAGAACTTGCCAATTTCATTCAAGGCAACAAAGCTTACAATAACTTTAGCATACAAAGCTGTACTAAGATACTTCAAACAATATAATTATCCTTTATTTGCTGCAGTAAACAAACACCTTATATTAGAAATGAAAGATTTTATGATGGTCAGAACTGTTACTGGTAATGTGATGATCTGTAGCAAATAGATAAATGAAATCTGCTCTTTACCAAAAATCCTTAAAGCTACAGTGTGTAATAATTACAGGGATATACAGTCAGAAATGTAATATATTATACATAACTATGTTATTTATCATCATCTACGAGCTCAACCTCTTAACCTTAATATTTCCATTGCCTCAGAATTCCATTATTTATAATTACATAGGGGCGGGTCTTGCAGCCATGGAGGCAGACATCTTTTCGCGCTACGGCAGCGCAGAACCAACAAACTAGCGATTGCGAGATGGCCAAAACGTCACAACGATGTAGAAAAAATAGCGGGTATATTTATTATCTTAAGTCTACAAGAAATCTATAACCTACACAGACTAATGAGAAATACTATCTGTAAAATTATCTATGTAAACAAAACTCATCCCTTGAGAGAAGGTAGGTGACGCGGACGTCATGGAAGACATTTTGTCCCGTGACGCTGCCGTACTGTTGGGGGGGAGAAGCGGTGGTGGGGAGATGTTCATGTTGCTGCAGTCTGCAGTCTGACCGCTAGATGTCGCTAAAAGTTACACACACTGTAGCTTTAAGAAGAATGTTAAATCATGAGGTGACGGCCAGAAGATTGAGTGCTGGCAAGTCCAACCTAGCATGTGTTTCAGAGCGGCCTAGTCAAAGTCCAGGCTAAAAGCCAATGCACTAACACATTAGTTGTCATAAATATTTCATGATAGTTTTTGAGTTGGGCAACCAGTAATTAGGCTTAGAGGTGAATATATTTCCACACATGCCAAAAAGGGGGTAATGCTGTTCAAGATACTGTAGGAATATTTTGGTTTTGATAAACATAAAATTATAAAAAATCCCCCTTAGAAGCACATGTGTTAGTATTTATTTTAGGTCATGTTTTTCTGATATTTACGACATACTTTTTCCAACACCATAATAGATACCTGTAAGTAACAGGGAAGCATAGATTAAGTAGCTTATTACCACAACATGCCTTTCAGAAAAGACAGTGGTATTTGCCATCAAGGTCAGGCAGGAATCCCCAGGGGTGTGTTAGGACCCCCAGCTACTACCTTCAGGTGAACCCAGCTCTGTTTTTATTGCCGTCCAAGGGCCCGCCCACACCTGTCATCACTCATCAGGTGTTTTAAGCACGGGCTCCATAGGACATATCCTATTCAGTCTTTTGACCTTTTTCCTCCCGCTTCATAGATGATGTAGAGGAGTCAGAAACCTTTCTTTTCAAATATCTCCCCTAATTTTGATAAGCAGCTAATATGCAGAAGCGATGCTTGCTTAGAATAAATCAATCCCATCCATTAATATACACCTAAAGCGATTGTGTTATTTTTAGGATGTTGGAAGAGAGGACAGAAAGATGATTGTCTAATAAAGCTAAGTGTTGTGATTGTTCGGAAACGATTGGTTTACAGCACCTCACAAATTGACAACATTTTTAAATTCTCTTGCAGATTTGTAATCAATCAGGTACTTGGCTGCACCGATCCTGTGTATCAGATCCGACACAGGGGTAGCTCATAGGCTGGATTACATTAGATTTTGGATAGTACAATTTGGGAGGCAGAATATTTTGAAGAAGAGGGTCATGGCAGCAGGTGATGTGAGGAAATATTTTTTTATGGCTGGTGAGTCATGAGGGGCTGTTTCTTCCCCAGTGTTTCTCTATGTTCTCAGCAAAAAGCAGCCAGAGCGCCTTGCCTCATTCCCTTCTCCCCAGGGAGCCTCTCTGTCTGACTGCAGGGGAAATTGACCTGTGAGTAAAGTGAGCCTTTTTCTCTTTTTTTTTTCTTTTTTTTTTGAATGGTTATTTATTGAACTGGTGTATGGGAGGCTTGGTGATCACTGACAGATTCACTCACACAAGTCTAAACATTTTTCTCACACTCTGAGGGAATTTTTAGGGGAAAGTTCAGAGGTAACTTTAAGAAAGCAAATCCAGCAGGGATTTGTACCCTTTTGCTCTGCAGTCAAGAGGGGTTTTCTTTCTCTGCATCCCTGCTTTTTTCTCTCTAACCCCACTTTCATCTTATATGGCTCTCTGTAGATTAAAAAAAATGCTTTGTTTACTACAGGAGCTTCGCAGAAGGTGTAATCTAATTTTTTAGTTTAAAAAAGTAGAATGAAGACTATCAGCACATTGCTCCAAATATTCTGGATATACAGAACATATAAAAAAAGTTGCATGTCGATTATTAAAGGAACTACCTCTGAAAATTGCTTCATCTATAGGTGACATCAGGTCTCTCATTTCGCATTTGCACAGGAGGGGGGTATGATACTCTTTACAAAGATATGTATTGATGGAAGCAGCTTTTGAGTTAAGGTAGAGCTTCGGATGAATAGCATGAACATCGATTTTGAACTCCAGAAAAACATTTTTTCAAACTTGTTTTTAAGCATGGTAGTGGCCGCTTAATGCTAAGGGGTCCTTTAGTTTTGTTATGTGGATTACACATTTACAGATAAATGTTCAACGTCATCAAGCAGATTTTTATAACAGAAAGATAGTTGAAGTAAATACAAAATGTAGTTTTAGAATCACAATCTCATTTATAAGTCTGGGCTTTTCTGACAACAGGCAACAGGATAAAGGATTTATAAGAAAAGTTAAGATCACATGTAACTGTCATCTTTGAGTCTGGAAATAATGTACCAAGTAATTTCTAAGCTTTTGGACTCCAGTTCAAAAGCTCCAATTTGTCAAATGGAGAAAACTTGTAACGATCTTGGTCCTGTTGGTTTTCAGTTTCTTTAAGTTCATCCAGGTTTTTCCTTGTTTTCTAGCTTTGTTGGAGTGTTCTGGATTTATTTAAAGTTTCTTAGGTTTTTCTCTTTCCTTGTCCTCTGTTACCCCCCTTGTGTTTTCCTTTCCCTTGGCTTCCCTACTATCAGCTCCCCTTCTCCTCCCACCTGCTCCTTATCAGCTCGTTAGTCCTGCCTTTGTTCAGTCAGCCTTTAAATACACTCTCTCTGCAGTCCCTCAGTGCTGCTGGTTCCCTCACTGGCTCTTCCTACTTCTTGTCTCCACCCTGTTCCTTGTGATGATTTCCCCCTGATGTCTCCATGGTTCTGGTTTGTGTTTTATTTTTATTTTTGGATTTTTTGATACCTGTTTTGTTTCTAACATCTTTAAGTTGGATTTCTTTTGGATTCCTTTTTTTGCTGCCTGATCATTCACATTAAATCTTTAAAGAACTCACCCCTTGCCTATTTCAGCCTCCCTGCATTTGGGTCCTCACAAAAATCTTCAAACAAATGGAGAACTTTCCTTATTTGCCTCATTCTAAGTCAGATGATTCAACAACAAGAAAGAGGCTGAGATTAAATGATTAGCTGTTTCTTACTTTTTCGTCTGATGTTCAAATTTGCCTGATAATCTAAAAAAAAAAAATGTCAGTATGACAAAAAGAAATCCAAATAAATATGTAAAAAGGCCCCACATTTCCACTATTGGTTGCATGAATGAAGGTCATTGCAGCTAAAACAGTGAGAGGCCTCAGGCTTACAGTGCTTTTCTGTACCTGAAGATTCCTTTGAATGATTACAGGAAGCAGAAACAACCATGAAGAGAAGACTATCTGAGACTATCTATCTCAGGAAGATTTAGCTGTAACTTTCATCTGAACTTCTGACAGTCTGTAACTTGATTGCAACTCTTCTTCTTAGCTGCTAAAAGATGAGAGGTGTACATCTGCTGCAGTTCATGTCTGAGGCATGTTTTTAATTTCCACCCACTAGACATCTTCAGACTGTCTAAGTCATCTGACTCATACACCAACCTCACCTTTATGCGGTTCCACTAAGCCCTGCTGCATGTCTACCTCCCATCGTGCCCCTGTTTCTTTCCTGACTGTCACATACACACTTTGTTTTTCTCTGTTGATGGTAGATTTTTGGTTTACAGTTCCTGCTTAACTGCCAAACGAAAAATTATTCAAATATGCCATATGATCAACCTCCGCCTTCCTGTCTGCCTTGATCACCCTTTGTGCTTTCATCAACAAACTTTTTTTTCCCAATACATCAGGCTTTTTGGTCCCATGCACTTAAATGAAACCAGTGAAAGAATATCTTAATCAAAATTTTCTGTTGGCTGTGTCACAGGGTTCCACCCTGCTTGTCTCGGATGTGTCCTGTTGAGTGCATGCTGTTTATGCAGTAATGGTGACAGTGTTTTCACAAAATGGCTACTTAATTTTTTGTTTGACATGCAAAGCGAGAGAGGGTAGTCGATATACTGTAAACTGACAAGTGAGGGAAAACAAGCATCAATCAGAGGTGGTGACTCTGGAGGATCAGCTGAGATCTACAGCTCAGGTATGTCATTCTGTTTACATGACATCTTAATATTTCCTTTGCTGTTGAGTGGAAAACCTTACAAAGACCTACAATAGGGACAGAGGTTCACCTTCCAGCAGAACGACAACTCTAAACACATGGTCAGAGCAACCGATAAAGATGAAAGACTGAGAATCGAAGGCACAATTTAATCACTGCTTGTCAAAAATAAATGTCTCATTCAGTTTTTTTGTATGGTACCAGTACAACACCATTTTACAGTCAATCAAATTATCCAGGTGGCTGCTTAAAGTTTTCTATCTGGCACCCTCCAAGCTGGTGTCAAAAGCTAAAAAAAAAGAAACTAGAAGAAGCTACTATGACAAGTAAAGCAGAGAGTGTATTTAGAAGCTGAACCTGCAATTAATGCGGAATTGGTGAATAGATACAGATTGACGAAAATTGGTCTTTATGTCCTCCAGCACCCTAGGCGTATAGCAGCATAACTACAGAGATAGCTTAGGATAAGCTGAGCTACGCTAATTATCCATTCAATCTGGACCCTATTTACAATGAAGAAGGACCTAAAACCTCTATTTCCAGACGTTGAAAGCTTGTGGGAACACCCCACAAAAGAGAGTTATTTTAAAACCTTTCAAGAAGAACTGTGCCGTACAGAGCCTTCGGAAAATTTTGAGCTAAGAAGCAGTTTTTTTTATATAATATAAAATTTATATAAACTGAGAAGTCATGGGGTGAAGTATTTTTATCTTTCATGTGTGATGTAGAGAATAATGCATGTCTCAGTAATATCTTGTGTTTGTATCATGGTTTTTGTGGTTAGCTTTGGAATTTTACTTGCATTCTCTTACATATTATGTGTGGTTTGAATAATGAATGTAATGTCATGGTTTTAAATGTCCCTAGTTTTTAATATAAAGTGTATAACCAAACTAGGAAGAAGTGTAGAATTGGACTAATTGATTGCATAAGATTTTAGAAAATGAGAATCCATAAAAATTAAGCATATATGATGTTAGTAAAGCATGGTCCTACATATAAAGGACGGGGTAAAAATAAAGACATTTTATAACACCCGTTTATCATTTTAAATAACCCTTCAGAATAATGTGTATTCTTGTGTCTTTCCTATTATATTAATTCTAATAAATAATAAAGTGGATGTTTGTGGTTGAAATATAAAAAAGCATGAAAAAGAATAAGGGTGAGGGAGTGTAAACTCTTATCCTCAACTTAAAAAACAAAGAGATCCCTCAAGAGCACATAATGATACTATTCCCTGAGAAATCCAGAAACGTGCCCCGCCCAGGCCAACAGCCCAGCTGATGTGATGCTTAGCGACATGACCTTCACGTTCTGCCCGGCGCCACAGAAAGGCCCTCGGGTCCTCTCTGCCGTCTCGCGCCTTCACCACCCCTACCACCACCCTGCCTGTTTGGGGGGCCCTCCTTGCTCTGGTCTGGTACCTACTGTCACTTGCTATTCACAGACAGCATATATTCACTGCAGCCCACACACAGACGCAGCCAAGCATGATTAAGACGCCAACAAAATCATATCTACACACTCGAGCATGCACGCAGGTTCAGAGAGAATATCTAAGGCAGAGAGGCTGAAGGACGGTAGGGAGAAATGTGCGGTGTGTGTTTGCATAGTAACGCAATGTGTGCTTCAAAGACTTTTGATGTCAGCACACGGTGTGTTGTGATTTTTGCAGTGATTATAAATTCAATCTAAACACGGGGGTTATGCAAATCAACCAAAACAAAACAGCACAGGACCTCACATCCTGATTTCAGGAAAGGTGTTGCATATTCTTTTTCCTCCTGTGTGCGCCCTCTAATAGGTGGATTTGTAATTAAGCCCTTGGCTGTCCTATGCCAATGTGCACTGGACGCTTACCATCCCAGAGACATGCGCGCTATGACAGCTTACATTATAATTCATGAGGCGAATGCAGCTCTCCAGATTTTCACTGCCTTCATCCCCCAGTCACAGCTACAAAGACAACCTTCAAGCCTTTCTGTTTTGTGTTGCAGATTGTTTTTCTCTGCAAGCAGGAAGCCTAAACAGCTGATGAGCTTCGGCGGTTATTTGAGAAGATCCAGCTGGATTTTCAGAGGAGTGTGCAACTTTTGATCAAGTGGTGTAAAACTTTCTACCATTAAATTGGAAACCATTTTATGCAGCAGTACTCCTTTTAATGAAACAATAAAGGAATGTTTTACTCAAAAACTGCTTTTCAAGGCTTGTCACTTTGAATCGAGCTGTTGGTTTGCAATGACATGAGGTTTTTTAAGCCCAGGAAAAGGAAACTCCTTTCAGATTCTGTATAACTTATCTTAAAAAGGCTCATAGTAAAAATGATCAGTGGCATATATTCATTCATTAAAATTCTGCATTATTAGGTATTTTCATGATATACCCAAGAAAGCCCAGAAATGGCAATAGTGGCCCATCCTTTTGCTGCATATTACAAACGTGCAATATTTATAACTTACCTAATTTACAATTATTTCAAGTTGCCAAACCCACTCAAGGGGCGCCACATGTTATTCCTATTTCAGCAACACTGTCAAAAGAAGTAAAAAAATAATGAAGAAATGTATCAATTATTATTTTTTTGACCTTGAAAAAGGAATATTAAATTTCTTTGTACAATATTTGAGTTTATTGATTTTTTTTATAACATTTCAAAAAGGGGCCTGTACAAAACTGACTAAACATTTGATTTAATAAGATAAATTACTATAATTCTTATATGAGAAAACCAAACAAGCACAATAAAATATCAGTCTTGTTTTGATAACTCCTTGTTTCCTAATGTGCACATGTTTTATTCAGTGTGGTGGTTTTGTAGAATAACAAACAATCCAGTACTCAAATTTAACTTGAATAAACTGTAGAAACACACCTATGGTGAAACACCGACAGATGGACTCCTCTTGAAACAGCACCAGTGCCTGGGCACAATTCTTCCTCCATAAATGGCCCTTTGGTATTTTAGGCTGCTTGAAAGCTATATGTGCTTTTAAAACAGAGCTTGAAATAAAAAAAACAGCAACAAAACAGTTTGGTTGGATGACTTGGAGGTTATCTTCAGAAGAGAAAGTTTGGACAGAACAAAAAACCAAAGTAAAAAAGGTTAGTGTTAATCTAGAATACACCATAGTACGCAAAAAAACTAAACACAATAACTAGAAGTTATATGTCAAGACCCCACTTATAGGCCATGTAGCTGATGTCTCTCAGCCTATGTAGTTTAACCAATCCGCAACGATCAGTGGTACCACAAAACTGGTTATCAACTCAATAACTGAATCCGTGGTTCAAGGGTGCAGCTTTGTGATGAAAGTTGGTGGGGAGACGTGGGTGGTGGCTGATGGACCTACAGCTACTTGGCCTGAACGCTTTATTTTTGTTTTTGTATTTTATTTATTGAATGCTTTCCTATTGTTGAGAACACAAGAGAACCATAATACAATGATACTTATATTTATAGATAGATAGAGATACATTTTAATGCAATATAGGGCCCAAAAACATTAATGTATAAAAAAATGACGAATAACAGCCGATTCCGATGCAAAATCAATAATCATACATCCCTAAATTTACAATTCAATTTCCATCCATCCAGAAAAATATGGATATGCTGCATTCCAAATATAATAGCACCTTTTCTTTTTAATTCTTGTAAACTTGGAGATATTTTTGTATTGCATGTTGCATATCCCAGTAAAATCTGTTTCACCTTTTAAATCTGCAGCTCTCCCTTTTTTCTCTCTGTTTAAAAAGATTTATCAACCTCTTTTACTAATATAATGATGCCAGAAAAACATTTTCTAGATATGTAGAATCTCTGCAGTCTGATTCTGTCTGTTCAGTAAGAAAACATGTTAATTTTAACCTGATTTAAACTATGTTTCTCAAGCCAGATTCTTCATTATAATACTTTAAACTATGTTTTTTCAAACTTCTTGCATTATATTACTGTTGTAAACTTAAATTCTGTTTTTTTTAGCTGAAAAACTCTAATGTCTAACCAAGATTTTTGGTGGCATCTCAAATTTTTTTAACCAACCCATCTTTTAACATTTACTTACACATATATGAAGGCCGCTGCGGTTAAAGGGCCCACAAAGGTGCTGCTGTGTCTCACCTCCAACATTTGAACACCGCCAGTGAAATCGACGCAAATCAGATATGGCAAACAGAATCTGGCGATGTTTACGAGAGGCGGGACAAGGGAGCGAGAGAGAGAGGAAAAAAAACATGAACTAAAAAGCGTTCTGAAAACAGATAGCTATCCCAACGCCAGTTACTGTCTGCTGAGGAAATGGCTGAGAGCAAAGGAGGAAAATATTACTTCTGGAATTATTGGTGGGGGTTTCCCACCAAGGCCAAAGTTGGTAGGGACCCATGCCCACACCAGTCCTTCCAGAAAGTTAGATCTGTGCATGGATGTAATTTTTAGAGGGGGGACTGGGAAGACATGTCCTCTGCACTTTTCAGAAACAGATTTCGGTCACGGAAAAGCTTTGCAGTCAAAACAATGTTATACTTTATGATACACAGACATTTGTTGACCACTGGGGAATTGTAACAGAACAGCACAGCTCAAAAGGAAGATGGTTCTGTGAACGCCAAGACGCCTGAAGAAGGGGGGTTCAACGTAGCAGACCAATCATAATCCCAAGAACGGAAGTCAGAGCACCATATTTCTCCTGAGAGTTTCTCCTGTTCACCTAAAAAGTACACCTGAAGCCTGAAGGAAACTTCGTTTTGACGACAACGGCTATATTCTGCATAGGGAAGAAAGATGGTTTGAGCCGGGTTACGGAGGCCATCTTTGTTAACCTGGAAAACCATCTTTCAACAGAGGAGAGGCCTTGGAAGCGCCACCTGTCAGCTATTTACAAAGAAGATTCACCACTCACCACTTCAGTGATGTATATGACCAAAACCACTCTGGGGGGAGGGAGTTAATGACCCCTTAACAACCATTAACACCCCCATTGTGAACCTCCTTGGCCAATCCTGTGGGAGGGATCAGAGCCACCTTTTTCCAACCCCCTATTCTTTCTAGACCCATAGGTTCTGCAACCTGCGGCTTCAGAGCCCACATGTGGCTCCTTGGATCCCTTCCAGCATTTCTAAAAATGTAAACAAAAGCTAAATAATGTACTCTAATAAATACCAGTATTAAAAAGCTTTTTGTGTGTTTTTTTTATAAGATGGAAAAGAATGATAATAAAAGAACCAGAAATATGTTTTTAAGAGCCATCTTTGCTGAATTAAAGTGGAAATTATGTTTTAATATTATTTTTAAAGCTAAAAATACATGAATTTCCTTTACCAGCTAATAAAAAATATATATATATTTATTTTTTAAAAGACATGTTATATTTTGCATCTCTAAAAACTTTGACTTGGTCGTACTTTCGAAGCAAAATGGCTCTTTGGATATGAAAGGTTGCAGACCCCCGACCCAGAGAGTATATTAATCTCAACACCCTGCCACCAGTTGGAACTGAAGAAGCCTCTTGGGATGAGAGGTTAAAACGTCTTGAA
Organism: Cyprinodon brontotheroides; assembly: GCA_018398635.1. Lineage (NCBI taxonomy): Eukaryota > Metazoa > Chordata > Actinopteri > Cyprinodontiformes > Cyprinodontidae > Cyprinodon > Cyprinodon brontotheroides. The sequence goes on along the minus strand of JAGKQL010003027.1, from coordinate 11,992 downwards.
AAACTTCGCGTCCAGTTGCCTGGACCGAAATTTTTCAAGCTTGACCGCGACGGATGACTCATATCTTCACAGACATGTTCTCCCCGAGGAACAAAAACTCATCTTACAGAAATACGAAGAAGAAGAAAAAAAAGACTCAATATAAAGAAATAAACATCTGTTGGCATAAAATTTTTTAAAAGCCTTCAGTGTTTTCCCCCGAAAAGTAGACTGGTGTCTTACCAAATAACTGTGCAAGTCGCGGGTAGGCGCCTTTAAGGATGTCCAACATTTGAAATCGGTTGTTACTTTAACCTAGCAGGTAAATTAGACGGGATCCCATACCCCAAGGAACTTTTACATTGCTAACATTGTCTTAATGTTGTTCAGCACATTCAGACAATGTTGGGTTGGTAGATTCTTTTCCTATTACATCTCAGTAGTAAATATCAACACAGTAGCATTGTGAAGATAAACAGACAGTGAATTTTGCATAACTGCACGATGTCTATAGGCAGAAAGCCAAGACAAAGTTAGTTGTTAGTGGATTTTATGAAAGCTCTGCCTGCATGGGTTTTCCTTTTCATATTTTGATTATTCATTTTATCTAAATGTCTTGTTTACAGGATATTGTATAACAAGCGCACCATGGGCTTCAGTAGGAAAGGAATTTATCCATATTGCTAACATTTGGTTTTCCTTTATTAAACGACAAAGCGTAAAATATTGTCGGTATTGTCCAAGTTGCATAAAGTAAAGCTATGAAGGTTTTGTTGATTTTCGCGTACAACTGGGTTTTACAGGAGCCAATGATTAGACTTTTGCCCGACTTTTGTTGCGCCGTTACAAAGAGCATAAAGGAGTGTGTATTACACTGCAGCCATGGAACGTTAGAGTTTGCCAAACAGTTACAAAATAATCCAGAGAAAGTCTGTCAGATGAAAAGAGTTCTTAAAAAGCAGAAACCAGCATGTTTTCAGCTGAACGGAACTGGCTGTCATGGTTGGCGTGCGGAGGAGCTTGGTGATTTCCCATGCTGACTTTTAGCATTAGTCCTTTGCTTCTGTTTCCTCCCCTTGAGTGTTCTCAGTATTAAAACTTCAGAATTTCAGAGGAATTTCAAGAGACATGTATCTGCTACTCTTGATTTCTTCTGGGGAGCATTATGTTCTGGATCTGTGGTGCATGCTTCCTGTAGAATCTAAAAAAATAAAAGCAGAATATCTTTCCTGTTGAAAAAAAAATCTTGCAAATTTATCCAAAATAAAATACATTTTTTCTTCCTTCGTCAGAGCAAATTCACGCTTTATTAAATGGCTTTGTATTTTCTCTGTGTGTTAGCCAGCCACACTCAATGATGCTTAGTTGCAAACTTTTGGTCATATTCCCTTCTTCGATTCCTCGGTATATTATAAGAACTACTCCTTTGCTGTTTTATCAGCATTGTTGTGAAAGTTCTTTTAGATTAGGTGTAAAATATAGTTTAATCTCTCCTTAAAGTTTAATTTTCAAAAATGGGTTTTAAAGTCCTGCTTTGTCAAAGGTAAATTGGGCAAGAAAGTTCCAGGTTCAATTCCCTGCCCGTGGTTTTCTGCATGGAGTTTTCATGTTCTCCCTGAGCATGTGTGGGTTCTCTCCGGGTACTCCGGCTTCCTCCCACAGTCCAGAAACACGGCTGTTAGGTTAATTGGTTTCGCTAAATTGTCCTTAGGTGCGAGTGTGAATGGTTGTTTGTCTCTGTGTGTCTATGTGTTGCCCTGCAACGGACTGCTGACCTGTCCAGGGTGGACCCAACTCTCCCTCGCAGACAGCTGGAGATAGGCACTTATCACAAGCAACCCAGCTTGGGATAAGCGTGAAAGAAAATGGATGGAATTAATGTACTGACAATCTACAAAATAAAACTGTATTGCCTAACAGATTGCACCATCAAACTTTGTCACTGATGGTCTCCTGTATTTTGGATCAGTCTGAATCTTTTCACAGCCGCATACAAGATCTACTGATCCTTGGCAAGAAAGAACAATTAGATGATTGGTAGAGCAATTCATTATCATCATATCCAAACTAATAAACGGTTTGTATAACATCTTTGTAACATATTTTAATAATCCTTTTATTAACTGAAGATGCCATTCTATTTAGTTTAATAAAAAAAATAATTTCTTTAATCAGTGTTAAATGGTTACAACTATCAACAGATAGTTGTAAGTTTACTATATACTAATTTCATTTGAGTCTAATCCTAACTGTCTCGAGTAACAGAGTTTATAACTTTTTTTTGGTAATCATTATCTCCTGTGGCTATGATTTATGGTTTTATTTTACTGCATTTTTCTCTCTATTATTTAGGATTTAATTAAACCAAAGTTTCTTCAGAATTGACTCACCTACTGTTTTATATTCATAATATAGAGTGACTCTGAATAGCAAAAGGAAAAGTAACTCTGTTGAAAACTAAAAACATAGTCTGTGATTTATAATATTGTGTATATATTGTGTGGACGTGCATCTACTCCGGAAAATATTAATTAGCAAAAGCATAATCCTACCTACTATGCTGCACAAAGGTTGATGTTAAAATAAGTACTTTACGGTATGACACAATTGTTCTAAAGGTCTATGACTGGATTAATTTGTATCCCAAACTGCGAAAGAGAACAGCAGGTTGATAACTTAGGGACAGGTGCTTTAGTGAGCTTGAAGGAAACACTACCTTCTTTTTCATATCTACATCTGCATCTGCTGATACACCATACGCATTTCTCCTCTCTCTCTTTTTAAGCTCTACAATGTTCAGGTAGGATGCTGATGCATCAGCTCAGGCAGAGCATATCTTGTGTACGACGCACAACAGGCAACCTCTGTTCCTGAGGAGACTGAAGGCTGCTGAGATGTATCTAGCACCTGCTGAACAGTTCAAGCATTCAGCCCTTGTTTTCCTCCTTCATCACTTAATAACCACGGATTTTCTTTTTTAGTTTGTTTGGGTGCCTTTGTTTATTAAGTTATTAATGACATAAAAGCTTGCATGTGTTTTATGACATAGAGATAGTAAATGCATTACTAGAAAACATTTCTTTTTATTGGTTATCAAATCAATTTCCTTTTACAATATACTTATAGGGAATGTAGGGACAAAGGAAATGCAGTCTGGACAGGAGGTCCATCTGCAAAATACACCATAAACTTCAGAAACTATCCATGTAGACCTTAATATTATTTTCTACTTTACCGATACATTGTAAACAGACAATCCTCATTATTCAACATGAGCACTTCAGACCACATCAAGCCAGACTTAATGGAGGCCATTTTCCATCTGTGGTTCCTGGTAGGCTTATATCCAGAAATGTTAAGCTACCAAAAAGAATACAGAGACAAATTTTCATTTAGCATGCTCTGGTTTTCCTAGAAATAAGCATTTTCAAGTTTATTAAATAATCGATGTGCACATTTTATGTAAAGACGCATCAGTTAAATATCTTGCCTATTCACAATACACCATGCTAATGTTAAGGATAGTTGTGGAAATAAACAAATGTTGGTGTTATTCCAGTTGTGAGTTTTGTGGGAGTTTATTATTTTCTCTTTTACACATACAGAACCTCTGACAGCTGGCTGTCATATTGAGACACCTAGACATAACCAACAGAAAAATCTACTGATTTACTGGATCCTCTGCCAGTGTTACAGCGTAGGTGTGTGGGATTTATTGTATGTCTGAACGTGAGACAGTGGGAGAGCCCCAGACAGGGATGTCTTTTTTTTTTATTCCTCATTAGTCGTGCAGATTGTGGGAGCTGTAGACTGAGACCAGAACTGTTGACAATTTCTGTCTTCCCATTATCTGCCCTCTTCTTTTGTCTTATATTACCCAATTACAATATTATTATGTTTCAAACATGCCATAAAGTTTTGAATCTTGGCTGCGAAAAACTAGTCATCTGCAACTAATTTTACACATTTTGTATAAAAAGGAGTAAATGAAAAGACATAACTGATGTTCATATTTTTTCTGTAGTAGTTGGAATTCGTAGGAGAAATGACACAAAAGACTTTTTATGCTGCTGTAACACTAGTTTTGTGGTTTAAGCGTAACTGTTTAACCATCATTGCTTTTTTATGTGGATAAATATGAACTGAAGATTTTCTAAAAAGCATTCTGTCAAATAGAAAGAAGAATCATTGTAGTAGTAGAAATAATTTACATTCCATCTATCATACATCAAAAATTAGCAGTCTTTTAATCTCTTTCAGTGCCAACATCATGACAGAACCCCGTCCTGTCAGAGGCGGATTCAGATGCCCACCGGGCTGATCAGGGTGTTTTCTGTGAAAAACCCCAATGAGGTCTCTGTATCCATTTGAGGTATACTGCGCTCTACATCCCTCCTGCCACTGTCTGTCTGCTGATGGGTCCAGGTTTGGCAGGATTTTTCTATCAGAAGCTCAGAACATTGGACCCAGAATTCATGCAGAAGGAGGAACAGAAGGATCAGGGAATAGGGGATCAGAAGAGGGGTCAGCAAAACTCAGAAGTCGGGGGCTGAATCATGTCAGGATCAGGCTGGCTAAGCACAACAAGAGTAGCTAAAATTAATCTCTAAACTCTAAGCTCTAAACTCTAGGCTCTAATAATCTGGCACCAATGGCTGGGAACAGGTAGCTTAAATAGAAAGCAGGAACAGGTAAGATCTGATTAAGCGATACGTATCACGATTTTTGGAAATACGATTTTCCAGTCGTGCGAGAATCTTTGATCGGGCGACTTTCAGCCTGATAGATGCGTTGTGAGTCATGTAATTGGCACAGGGGTTACGAGGGGCAATCAGCGACCACCTCCCGATCGAATGCATTGAGGTGGGGAAAATCAAGCATATTTGATTTTCTCCCGACCGTCATCAGGCTAAATAAGCTCAGGGTATATCAAGCAGGGTTCTTCTTCTTCCTCTCAAGATGAAAACACAGCTTAGCGTGCTTGGGGATGCGTAATGAGTGAAATGCAGTTCTTTCTGTAAAATTAGGCAGACTGTACTATGTAATGTCCAAATATATCGTTGCCTTTTCTTTTTACACCTGGTGAAGTTGCCCCCCCGCATTGGCTGGAAATCCAGACAAAATTAGTGTCAAAAAGCGTTTGTGCTACATTTGTGCTGGTTTGTGCAGCAAAAATTTCGTTTGTGCTGCTGAAAAATATTAAAAATATTTCACCAGAGGTGCATCAAGGTCAACCAGCCCCCCCCGCTTCTTCAAATCAGACAAATGGGTGTCGAATTAACTCAGCTCGATTTGTGCTGGTTTGTGCAGCAAATTTTTATTTGTGCTGGCGGCTATAAGATATTAATGTTTGTAAAGGTCAAAAGGTTAACCAACCCCCCCACCTTCTTCAAATTAGACAAAATTGTGGTGTCAAATGTTTGTGCTACGTTTGTACAGCAAAAATCTTGTTGTGCATTTCATTTTAAAGATATAAATAGGGAGTGTTTCTAGAGGTCATCAAGGTCAACCAGCCCCCCCCTACTTTCTTCAAATCTTCAAATAATATTAACCTTATTCAAATCTTTGAATAAGGTTAATATCCCTCTTCTACTCGTGTGTCCTCCGGATAGATGAGTCAGGGCAGCTCCATCTCACTGCGGAGCTGAGTCTGACGTGGTTTTTAGACGTACAGTGGGAGCAGGTAGATCGCATGAGAGCGTCGTACCGGACATAAATCGTGAGCTGTGAACTCACACTGTACGACTAACCGCAGGGTTTAGTGTACTATGTGAGCAGCAGCTGCGTTTAACGATTGAAAAAAATCGCACAGTGTACGCCTGGCTGTAGCTACAATGAGTGCAGGGTGGAACAAAGCAGATGTGGGGTAAATGATGCAAACTTAGATTCAACACTGTTACCATTAGTTATAAAACTAAGAAAATTAAGTCAGAGGAAATTATAATCCAGAAGTGTAGAAAAATGGTCCTTTAAAGGGTAGTGCTGTAAAGCTTCTGTCCTTGGCATTTTTTTCTTGCATTACTTTTACTTTTAATTTAAAAATTTTCTAGTTTTAAAAATTGTATTTTACCTACCGTAAGTAAAAAGCTTAAGTTGATACTCTAACTTCTACAAAAGTGTTTTAAACAGTAGGATGTATACTTCTACTTCAGTAATAAACATGAATAGTTTTGACACCTCTGCTTGCAGAATCATTGCATTGAGCCACGTGGCTGATGTGAGTTTACACATTTTATGTTTGGGTTCCTTGCTGTGCCTGCATCATATTTAGTGTGATGCCAGCTCAAATCTTAAATAAAGCTGTTCAAATTTAGGTAGAACTCACAAATTAAAACATGCATAGAACTGAGCAAAGGCCTAAAATATTAGCTGTGTTATATTACAATGTAAAGATGAGTATTTCTCTGGCTTATACTGATGGACACCCTTAGTGTTCACACTATAAATGATACACAAAGAGCTGAGAACAGGTTAGATGAGAATTTATTGTGGGGGAAAAAAAGGAATACAGTTTGCTGCTCATCTATCTTAAGAAATGTATCAACTTTTAAATACCTTTATAGAGCAGAAATGTGAGATGTTATTCAGGTTTTCCTTAACAAATAATACTTTTTATCATTTTAAAGCAGCCTTGTTAGAAATCTCTCATCGCTGTCAAAAAATATTAGTATTACTTCCCAGAAATCTATACTCTTTTTGATTTTTTAGACATAATGGTTCTAAGAGACGCACATCTCTCTGATTCAATGCTACATGAAGAAATAGGGGAAACAAAGAAAACAAAGCAGATCTTTAGAGGAGATTTTAATCAAGATTAAGTCTTTTGTGTAATTTCTTGTGGCGAAAATAGGACAGGTTTGACTTGTTTTTACCTCCTTAAATTTTGCTGTTGCAAAAGTAGTGCTAGAGTGGGTTGGTTTCCGTTCATATACTTCGCATTTCATCTCTTAAACCTGTGTCTGTGGGTTTCAGCACTGAAATGTGTCAAGTGCAAAGTTGGGTAATAGAAAAAGTTGGCATCCTCTAAAGGAAATGACCTCTTTGATGTGTTTTATTGCACTATAATGTACTGTTCATTTCTGCCTGAATATTATAATTTTGAATTAAGTTTACTCTTACTTGAGCAGGCATGCACTTAGCTTCTGTTCCCACCTCTGGTCACTTCAATAAAGGAGAAACAGGCTAGTTTTAATCAAATTGCTCAGCCACACACCCACACTGTTAACATTGAAGTTGGATTTATCAGACCTTGTTCCATTGTTTTCTTTTTGTATGCATGTCAAAATGCAATGCAGAGTTAATACACAGTTTCTATTATTTAAAAGCCAATATCAGTAAAATACTGTAGATGGTTTCAAAAGCTTTGCTTTGTGAAAAGGTTGTGAATTTTACCCTGATTTCCTAATTGTGTTTATTTTATTGTACTTCTAAAAAGTATCAAAATATGTTTATATCTTTCTGATACATTACAAAAAATGAAAAATGTGTAAGTCATTTTTTCTTGTAATCTGTGTATTTTCACCTGTTTTAAGCAATTACCTGCTGAATATGATAATAAAAACATGTCTATCTTATTTTCGGCGCATAATATCTGATGATCCACCAACCAATCTGCCAGCCACTGATTCTGTGACAACATGCCTGAGGGTAACATGCTTAAAAGCATTGTGCCAAAGTAGCCACTATGGTTTTAGCGAGTGTCTGAGAGTTGAAGGAAAAAACTTTGGAGATAAAAGCCACGATTTTAAGGCATAACACTGTATCCAGTGTTTCTGTAACACCATCTGTGCTATGCAATGAGTTTAAACTAACAAAAACTTAACAGAAATGTGTAAAAATAATAGACGAGGAGAGGACATATATTTAGCATTAAAATCTAGTTTTCTTGTAGTTGTTATCAAGTTCACAGCATTCACACTGTCAAACCTAATAAATAATAATAAAACCTTAAGAGTCACAGAAAGTTTGCAATTAGAAGGCTGTGTTTGGATGATTAAATAATAAAATTATGTTATAATGCATAAAACAGCTTTTAAATTTACCCTACAAGTACCACCTTCCTGCTCAGGCTTTTTTCCAAAGAGCTCTACTCAGGGGGTCTATTTTTATCCCGGTAACGCAAGAGGAAACATAGTATGTTAATAAAGACCACTAAAACAACCATGTTTCTATTTGAAAAAATCTTGTGGTAGAAACGCGCCTACCTCAGTGGAAACAAAATGAAAAACACCCCTCTATTTTATGCACTATTAAAACAACTGGCAGGCAGTTGACTGCGAGCTGTACTTGAGCAGATAGTCTGACTAATAAACCAATAACTTACTGTAATGCTTGTGTTGTCGTATAAAGAGCAATAATAGCAATATTAAGGGTAATAAAGGACTAATATTTAATGCTACAGTCTATTGCATTAAATATTCATCAGTATTTATATATAATTGTATCTATATATTTGAATCAAAATAACTTAAAAGCAAGTATGAAATAAACACAGCATTGTTTATACATTCCTATTTACGATTTTGATGCATTTTGCAAATCTTTTTTTTCTTATACAAGGTTTTTATACTGGTTAAAGTAAGTCTAGTACCTTGTTTATACATAATAATATGTTAATGTCAGGATTTAAAGGGGACAGGGTACATTTCTATTTTTATGATATGATGGTAAACAAAAAATAACTGTGCTGAGGGAATAAAATGATCAATTTAAAGCAACAGTAAACAGCAGAGTGATCGATGATGGACTGACATGACTCAGCTCTCCTATGCTGGCCAGCACTTTAATGTCTCGAGAGCATGACGAAGACAAACGACTCGGCAATGAAGGAAAATGAGGATTTTATCACCCATTTCCCTTTCACACCATTGCTGGCTCACACGGCTTAGATGTAGTGTGTGTGTGTGTGTGTGGGTATGGGTGTGTGTTTGTCTGGACTGGGAAGTTAACCAAATGTGAGCTTCCTGACAGGCTGGCTTATGCTCATGCATTGACCCAAGGGTGCAGTTTAGAGAAATCGCTCACACAGTGAGAGATCTGTGGAGAAATGCCCAAGGTCTGGAGGATCTATACATTACCTGGAATATGTGTGTGTGAATTAGGAGTGCTTTTACAAGGACATTTATCTCATCCTCAGATATAATTACACTGCCTCAGGTAGTAGGGACATATCCTCCAATCCCTCCTTCTAAATCCCTCTCCTCCACTCACCTTCTTTCTCCATTACCTGCTTCTTCTTATCCAAGCTATGGAAGTCAATCCACCGGTTCTGCGGTTGGAAGTCATCATGGGTTTATTTTATGACCCAGACCGAATGATTCGGAATCCTGTTCTCCGCTTTCCTTCCCAATTATTTGCAGAAGTTCAGATTTACAAAAAAATAAAAAACAAAAGCAAAACAAAAAAAACATAATTCTTGTTTCTATCTCCGTTAGGTTAGGCCTGTATTTATGGTCACTAATGAGTTCTTTTGAAGAATGACTGTTATATCATAAATTTTAGCTAACCGTTCACCCTCTTTGCACAAGCAGTCAGCAGTTTGACAATAAAAGTTGTCTAAGTCAGTAGTGACATCTGACAAGACAACTCAGGACAAGAAAGTAAGAAATTAAGATCCACAATTTAGGGAAGAGGAGACCGGTTTATAGGGCAAACATTAGTTGCAATAGGACATTTTGAAATAGTAGAAAGAAGAAAACCTGTCATGATGGGTTCACTAATAGCGACCCAAGTATGCAGAACACCACTGACGGACACAGGGATAAAAGTTCAACAAGTTTATTTTAGCACAAGCACACAGAATGTACTGGTTCTGGTTCGGGCCTGGACACTGGTTCACCGGAGTCTGCGTGAGAGACAGTTCAGTTAGCGTTGCAAGCTGAAGCTTGATTTCCTGAAGATTACTGATTGTACCTTGAGGGTTCTTGAGGTTTACTTTGGGAGAGTCACAGTTGGATCTGGAGAAGAGTTCATCAGCAGAGTCCGCTTGCTGCTTCAGCGTCTCACGTCTTATAATGAACAGACCTTGGGTTTGGGTTTTCCAGCTCTTAGTCCTGAGCTGCATGGAGGTTCAGAGGCTCAGAGGGTCGGCTCTGCAGGTTAGCTCTTCCTGAGCTTCTCGAAGGAGACACTGGTTTCCTGGAAGACAGAGACAACGGTTAGAATCCTAGCTGGATTCAGAGTCACAAAGTTACACTGAGGTTCTAGGCTTAGGCGCTGACCAACTGGATCAACACTGCGGCGTTGAGGCAAGGTCTGAAGACAGCTTAAGTAGTGGATCCTCTGATGATCTTGATGAGCTGCAGCTGTGCAGGAGGCTCCCTCAGAAGGATCCACGGCGGACTCTGCTGGAGAAAGGTGGAACTTCTCCAGCTCCCAACAAAACCATTGCTTCATGAAAGTTTGCATATTTTCCTCCACTGACGTTATTCTGCTATTGGTATTTCTGTCAGTCCAAATATGTTTACAGCCACACACAATCTCTCTCCATCATCTGCTATTGTGCTAATGATACCCCCATAAACTGAGATCAATTGTGAGTATGTTTTGGTATATGATTATCAGTGTTGGAAAGCGTTTGAAACCTGATTTCAAAAGGCGGGAACAAGAAAAGGACTTGAGGGTCATGAGGAAGCAGACTGAACTAGGGCAGAAACTTTCATGCATTCATTGGAATAATTATATAGATTTAAATCTGTTAAAAAGAAACACAAATAATTGCATTATTTTTTCATACATACCATAATCCCAAGTGTGAATTTTTATTATTCACTTACATTTTGTTCACCATATATCTGATGCACAAGCAAGCATCACACCCATATTCAGAAGCTTAAGAGTGTGGTTAGGTGCAGGGAATAAGCCATGGACCAATGGACAGAGAGCTCTGGTCATAATGCTGTCATAAAGTTTGAGAACCAGCTTGTTGACCCTTCCTTTTTCTAGTCCTCTTTCCTGTCTGACAAATTGATGGACTAAAATGCCTAAAAATGGTGTCTAAAGCCCAAAAAAAAATCTTCTTTAAAAACCATCTTAGTAAAACTCATGTTTGCTACAACAAAGATGTTCACAACACTAACATCAGTGTTCACAGCTGTAGCACATTATATTCAGCTATCCCATATCGGACAAGATAATGAGCTTTAGTGTCAAAACAAATAAATGCACATCTGAAAAACCCCAGGTAAAGGGGGTAACAACACATGGCGTGTTTATCTTAGTACCAGACATGAGGGAGAAAAAATAGCCTCAGTGGTATGTTTGAATTGCTCTTGATGGTGTCTGTTGAATAGCCAATGTTAAAGGCCAAATTGTAGGTTAAATTTTTACAAAAAGCATAGCAACCTAATTGTTGTCCTAATAAATCATATTGGAAAAACTTAATTAGGATTTAAAGTTTTTGGCAGCTGTAATGAAGAAAATTTACCAATAAAAGTGACATTTCTTAGTGTCTTTTTAAATTTGACATCACATTGGGGAATGCAGAGTTAAATAGTCAGCCCCCCTGCTGCTCTGTGTGGAGAGTAAAGTAGTTATCAGGTAGACCGGACATGTGACTGAGTTTGGCAGAAGTCCAGAGATTGCATTTATTGATCTTATACATGTTCAAATATTGCATTTATTGGGGACTGCAGAAAATATGCTGAATGATGCTTAAATAAGTGAAACTTGTTCCTCAGAGGGCCGGAGATACCATCAGTGTTTCAGTCCAGCTCCAGTGCAAATCTGATGAGCGCAGACAGCTCAGTAAACAGGAGATCCTGCATGCACTTGCTAATGGATGGTTGATTGGGAACTGTGATCTAGATCAATATGTTAAACTCTAAGGCAATATTATATGCATAGTTGCTATATATAATTTTTCACCCGTATTCAATGGAAGGAATTCTGCTATAATTAATGTTCCTATCGACCAACAGACACATTCCATCCATCCATCCATCCATCCATCCATCCATCCATCCATCCATCCATCCATCCATCCATCCATCCATCCATCCATCCATCCATCCAT
>JAGKQL010003026.1:0-10753 GCA_018398635.1 Cyprinodon brontotheroides | reverse complement strand
GAATTTATCCAAAATAAAATACATTTTCTTCCTTCGTAGTCAGAGCAAATTCACGCTGTATTAAATGGCTTGTATTTTCTCTGTGTGTTAGCCAGCCACACTCAATGATGCTTAGTTGCAAACTTTTGGTCATATTCCCTTCTTCTGATTCTCAGTATATTATAGGAACCTCCCTTTGCTGTTTTATCAGCATTGTTGTGGTTCTTTTTAGATTAGGTGTAAAATATAGTTTAATCTCCTTAAGTTTAATTTTTCAAAAATGGGTTTTAAAGTCCTGCTTTGTCAAAGGTAAATTGGGCAAGAAAGTTCCAGGTTCAATTCCCTGCCCGTGGTTTTCTGCATGGAGTTTTCATGTTCTCCCTGAGCATGTGTGGGTTCTCTCCGGGTACTCCGGCTTCCTCCCACAGTCCAGAAACACGGCTGTTAGGTTAATTGGTTTCGCTAAATTGTCCTTAGGTGCGAGTGTGAATGGTTGTTTGTCTCTGTGTGTCTATGTGTTGCCCTGCAACGGACTGCTGACCTGTCCAGGGTGGACCCAACTCTCCCTCGCAGACAGCTGGAGATAGGCACTTATCACAAGCAACCCAGCTTGGGATAAGCGTGAAAGAAAATGGATGGAATTAATGTACTGACAATCTACAAAATAAAACTGTATTGCCTAACAGATTGCACCATCAAACTTTGTCACTGATGGTCTCCTGTATTTTGGATCAGTCTGAATCTTTTCACAGCCGCATACAAGATCTACTGATCCTTGGCAAGAAAGAACAATTAGATGATTGGTAGACAGTTATTATCATCATATCAAAGCTAATAAACGATTGTATAACATCTTTGTAACATATTTTAATAATCCTTTTATTAACTGAAGATGCCATTCTATTTAGTTTAATAAAAAAAAAATAATTTCTTTAATCAGTGTTAAATGGTTACAACTATCAACAGATAGTTGTAAGTTTACTGTATACTAATTTCATTTAGTCTAATCCTAACTGTCTCTGAGTAACAGAGTTTATAACTGTTTTTGGTAATCATTATCTCAGTGGCTATGATTCATAGTTTTTATTTCCTGTTTTTCTCTATTATTTAGGATTTAATTAAACCAAAGTTTCTTCAGAATTGACTCACCTACTGTTTATATTCATAATATAGAGTGACTCTGAATAGCAAAGGAAAAGTAACTCTGTTGAAAATAAAAACATAGTCTGTGATTTATATGTGTGTATATTGTGTGGACCGTGCATCTACTCCGGAAAATATTAATTAGCAAGCATAATCCCTACCTATGCTGCACAAGGTTGATGTTAAAATAAGTACTGCAGTGTGACACAGTGTTCTAAAGTCTATGACTGGATTAATTGTATCCCAAGCAAAGAGAAAGAACAGCAGGTTGTGCTTAGGGACAGGTGCACTGAGCTTGAAGAAACCCCCTCCCCTTCTTTTTCATATCTACATCTGCATCTCTTGTCCCCTGCCATTTCTCCTCTCCTCTCTTTTTCGCTCTACAATGTTCAGGTAGGATGCTGATGCATCAGCTCAGGCAGGCATCTTATTAGCTGACTGCTAACAGGCAGCCTCTGTTCCTGAGAGACTGAAGGCTGCTGAGTCATCCTGTACCTGCTGAACAGTTCAAGCATTCAGCCCTTGTTTTCCTCCTTCATCATAATAACACGGATTTTTCTTTTTTTTAGTTTGTTTTTTTAGATTTATGTGTTTATTAGCGTTATTAATGACATAAAGCTTGCATGTGTTTATGACATAGAGATAGTAAATGCATTACTAGAAAACATTTCTTTTTATTGGTTATCAAATCAATTTCCTTTTACAATATACTTATAGGGAATGTAGGGACAAAGGAAATGCAGTCTGACAGGAGGTCCATCTGCAAAATACACCATAAACTTCAGAAACTATCCATGTAGACCTTAATATTACTTTCTTTTACCGATATTGTAAACAGACAATCCTCATTATTCAACATGAGCACTTCAGACCATCAAGCCAGACTTAATGGAGGCCATTTTCCATCTGTGGTTCCTGGTAGGCTTATATCCAGAAATGTTGCTTTTTACCAAAAAGAATACAGAGACAAATTTTCATTTAGCATGCTCTGGTTTTCCTAGAAATAAGCATTTTCAAGTTTATTAAATAATCGATGTGCACATTTTATGTAAAGATCGATCAGTTAAAATATCTTGCCTATTCGCCAATACACCCATGCTAATGTTAAGATAGTTGTGGAAATAAACAAATGTTGGTGTTATTCCAGTTGTGAGTTTTGTGGGAGTTTATTATTTTCTCTTTTACACATACAGAACCTCTGACAGCTGGCTGTCATATTGAGACACCTAGACATAACCAACAGAAAAATCTACTGATTTACTGGATCCTCTGCCAGTGTTACAGAGTAGGTGTGTGGGATTTATTGTATGTCTGAACGTGAGACAGTGGGAGAGCCCCAGACAGGGATGTCTTTTTTTTTTATTCCTCATTAGTCGTGCAGATTGTGGGAGCTGTAGACTGAGACCAGAACTGTTGACAATTTCTGTCTTCCCATTATCTGCCCTCTTCTTTTGTCTTATATTACCCAATTACAATATTATTATGTTTCAAACATGCCATAAAGTTTTGAATCTTGGCTGCGAAAAACTAGTCATCTGCAACTAATTTTACACATTTTGTATAAAAAGGAGTAAATGAAAAGACATAACTGATGTTCATATTTTTTCTGTAGTAGTTGGAATTCGTAGGAGAAATGACACAAAAAGGCTTTTTTTTTATGCTGCTGTAACACTAGTTTTTGTTGGTTTAGCGTAACTGTTTAACCATCATTGCTTTTTATGTGGATCCAAATGTGAACTGAAGATTTTCTAAAAAAAACATTCTGTCAAATAGAAGAAGAATCATTATTGTAGTAGTAGAAATAATTTACATTCCATCTATCATACATCAAAGAGTAGCAGTCTTTTAATCTCTTTCAGTGCCAACATCATGACAGAACCCCGTCCTGTCAAGGGCGGATTCCAGATGCCCCACCGGGCTGATCAGGGTGTTTTCTGTGAAAAACCCCAATGAGGTCTCTATCCATTTGAGGTATACTGCGCTCTACATCCTCCTGCCACTGTCTGTCTGCTGATGGGTCCAGGTTTGGCAGGATTTTTCTGTCAGAAGCTCAGAACATTGGACCCAGAATTCATGCAGAAGGAGGAACAGAAGGATCCAGAGGGAATAGAGGGATCAGAAGAGGGTCAGCAAAAACTCAGAAGTCCGGGGGCTGAATCATGTCAGGATCAGGCTGGCTAAGCACAACAGAGTAAACTAAAATTAATCTCTAAACTCTAAGCTCTAAACTCTAGGCTCTAATAATCTGGCACCAATGGCTGGGAACAGGTAGCTTAAATAGAAGCAGGAACAGGTGGATCTGATTAAGCCGGGCGTACGCTATGCGATTTTTGGGGCGATTTTCCAGTCGTGCGAGAATCTTTCGATCGGGCCGACTTTCAGCCTGATCGTGCGTTGTGAGTCATGTAGTGTACAGGGGGTTACGAGGGGCAATCAGCCTCTCACGACCACCTCCCGATCAGGAATCGTGAGGTCGGGGGAAAATCAAACATATTTGATTTTCTCCCGACCGTCATGGGCAAATCGCTCAGGGTGCATCATCAAACGAGGGTTCTTCTTCTTCCTCTCAGATGAAAACACAGCAGCGTGGCAGGGATGCAATGAGTGAAATGCAGTTCTTTCTGTAAAATTGACAGACTGTACTAGCCATGTCTTTGTCCAAATATATCGTTGCCTTTTCTTTTTACACCTGAGTGAAGTTGCCCCCCCACCTTCTTCAAATCCAGACAAAATTAGTGTCAAAAAACGTTTGTGCTACATTTGTGCTGGTTTGTGCAGCAAAACTTTTCGTTTGTGCTGCTATCGTTTTAAAAAGATATAAAGAAATATTTCTAGAGGTCATCAAAGGTCAACCAGCCCCCCACCTTCTTCAAGTCAGACAGAAATGGGTGTCGAATTAACTCAGCTCCGTTTGTGCTGGAGTGTGCAGGACAATGCATCTTTGCGCACAAGGTGGCTTTGAAGATATTAATAGAAAATGTAAAGGTCAAAAGGTTAACCAGCCCCCCCAGCTTCTTCAAATTAGACAAAATTGATCTCAAACGTTTGTGCTACGTTTGTGCAGCAAAAATCTTCGTTTGTGCCGCTTTCATTTTAAAGATATAAATAGATGTTTCTAGAGGTCATCAAAGGTCAACCAGCCCCCCCTACTTTCTTCAAATCTTCAAATAATATTAACCTTATTCAAATCTTTGAATAAGGTTAATATCCCTCTTCTACTCGTGTGTCCTCCGGATAGATGAGTCAGGGCAGCTCCATCTCACTGCGGAGCTGAGTCTGACGTGGTTTTTAGACGTACAGTGGGAGCAGGTAGATCGCATGAGAGCGTCGTACCGGACATAAATCGTGAGCTGTGAACTCACACTGTACGACTAACCGCAGGGTTTAGTGTACTATGTGAGCAGCAGCTGCGTTTAACGATTGAAAAAAATCGCACAGTGTACGCCTGGCTGTAGCTACAATGAGTGCAGGGTGGAACAAAGCAGATGTGGGGTAAATGATGCAAACTTAGATTCAACACTGTTACCATTAGTTATAAAACTAAGAAAATTAAGTCAGAGGAAATTATAATCCAGAAGTGTAGAAAAATGGTCCTTTAAAGGGTAGTGCTGTAAAGCTTCTGTCCTTGGCATTTTTTTCTTGCATTACTTTTACTTTTAATTTAAAAATTTTCTAGTTTTAAAAATTGTATTTTACCTACCGTAAGTAAAAAGCTTAAGTTGATACTCTAACTTCTACAAAAGTGTTTTAAACAGTAGGATGTATACTTCTACTTCAGTAATAAACATGAATAGTTTTGACACCTCTGCTTGCAGAATCATTGCATTGAGCCACGTGGCTGATGTGAGTTTACACATTTTATGTTTGGGTTCCTTGCTGTGCCTGCATCATATTTAGTGTGATGCCAGCTCAAATCTTAAATAAAGCTGTTCAAATTTAGGTAGAACTCACAAATTAAAACATGCATAGAACTGAGCAAAGGCCTAAAATATTAGCTGTGTTATATTACAATGTAAAGATGAGTATTTCTCTGGCTTATACTGATGGACACCCTTAGTGTTCACACTATAAATGATACACAAAGAGCTGAGAACAGGTTAGATGAGAATTTATTGTGGGGGAAAAAAAGGAATACAGTTTGCTGCTCATCTATCTTAAGAAATGTATCAACTTTTAAATACCTTTATAGAGCAGAAATGTGAGATGTTATTCAGGTTTTCCTTAACAAATAATACTTTTTATCATTTTAAAGCAGCCTTGTTAGAAATCTCTCATCGCTGTCAAAAAATATTAGTATTACTTCCCAGAAATCTATACTCTTTTTGATTTTTTAGACATAATGGTTCTAAGAGACGCACATCTCTCTGATTCAATGCTACATGAAGAAATAGGGGAAACAAAGAAAACAAAGCAGATCTTTAGAGGAGATTTTAATCAAGATTAAGTCTTTTGTGTAATTTCTTGTGGCGAAAATAGGACAGGTTTGACTTGTTTTTACCTCCTTAAATTTTGCTGTTGCAAAAGTAGTGCTAGAGTGGGTTGGTTTCCGTTCATATACTTCGCATTTCATCTCTTAAACCTGTGTCTGTGGGTTTCAGCACTGAAATGTGTCAAGTGCAAAGTTGGGTAATAGAAAAAGTTGGCATCCTCTAAAGGAAATGACCTCTTTGATGTGTTTTATTGCACTATAATGTACTGTTCATTTCTGCCTGAATATTATAATTTTGAATTAAGTTTACTCTTACTTGAGCAGGCATGCACTTAGCTTCTGTTCCCACCTCTGGTCACTTCAATAAAGGAGAAACAGGCTAGTTTTAATCAAATTGCTCAGCCACACACCCACACTGTTAACATTGAAGTTGGATTTATCAGACCTTGTTCCATTGTTTTCTTTTTGTATGCATGTCAAAATGCAATGCAGAGTTAATACACAGTTTCTATTATTTAAAAGCCAATATCAGTAAAATACTGTAGATGGTTTCAAAAGCTTTGCTTTGTGAAAAGGTTGTGAATTTTACCCTGATTTCCTAATTGTGTTTATTTTATTGTACTTCTAAAAAGTATCAAAATATGTTTATATCTTTCTGATACATTACAAAAAATGAAAAATGTGTAAGTCATTTTTTCTTGTAATCTGTGTATTTTCACCTGTTTTAAGCAATTACCTGCTGAATATGATAATAAAAACATGTCTATCTTATTTTCGGCGCATAATATCTGATGATCCACCAACCAATCTGCCAGCCACTGATTCTGTGACAACATGCCTGAGGGTAACATGCTTAAAAGCATTGTGCCAAAGTAGCCACTATGGTTTTAGCGAGTGTCTGAGAGTTGAAGGAAAAAACTTTGGAGATAAAAGCCACGATTTTAAGGCATAACACTGTATCCAGTGTTTCTGTAACACCATCTGTGCTATGCAATGAGTTTAAACTAACAAAAACTTAACAGAAATGTGTAAAAATAATAGACGAGGAGAGGACATATATTTAGCATTAAAATCTAGTTTTCTTGTAGTTGTTATCAAGTTCACAGCATTCACACTGTCAAACCTAATAAATAATAATAAAACCTTAAGAGTCACAGAAAGTTTGCAATTAGAAGGCTGTGTTTGGATGATTAAATAATAAAATTATGTTATAATGCATAAAACAGCTTTTAAATTTACCCTACAAGTACCACCTTCCTGCTCAGGCTTTTTTCCAAAGAGCTCTACTCAGGGGGTCTATTTTTATCCCGGTAACGCAAGAGGAAACATAGTATGTTAATAAAGACCACTAAAACAACCATGTTTCTATTTGAAAAAATCTTGTGGTAGAAACGCGCCTACCTCAGTGGAAACAAAATGAAAAACACCCCTCTATTTTATGCACTATTAAAACAACTGGCAGGCAGTTGACTGCGAGCTGTACTTGAGCAGATAGTCTGACTAATAAACCAATAACTTACTGTAATGCTTGTGTTGTCGTATAAAGAGCAATAATAGCAATATTAAGGGTAATAAAGGACTAATATTTAATGCTACAGTCTATTGCATTAAATATTCATCAGTATTTATATATAATTGTATCTATATATTTGAATCAAAATAACTTAAAAGCAAGTATGAAATAAACACAGCATTGTTTATACATTCCTATTTACGATTTTGATGCATTTTGCAAATCTTTTTTTTCTTATACAAGGTTTTTATACTGGTTAAAGTAAGTCTAGTACCTTGTTTATACATAATAATATGTTAATGTCAGGATTTAAAGGGGACAGGGTACATTTCTATTTTTATGATATGATGGTAAACAAAAAATAACTGTGCTGAGGGAATAAAATGATCAATTTAAAGCAACAGTAAACAGCAGAGTGATCGATGATGGACTGACATGACTCAGCTCTCCTATGCTGGCCAGCACTTTAATGTCTCGAGAGCATGACGAAGACAAACGACTCGGCAATGAAGGAAAATGAGGATTTTATCACCCATTTCCCTTTCACACCATTGCTGGCTCACACGGCTTAGATGTGATGTGTGTGTGTGTGTGTGTGGGTATGGGTGTGTGTTTGTCTGGACTGGGAAGTTAACCAAATGTGAGCTTCCTGACAGGCTGGCTTATGCTCATGCATTGACCCAAGGGTGCAGTTTAGAGAAATCGCTCACACAGTGAGAGATCTGTGGAGAAATGCCCAAGGTCTGGAGGATCTATACATTACCTGGAATATGTGTGTGTGAATTAGGAGTGCTTTTACAAGGACATTTATCTCATCCTCAGATATAATTACACTGCCTCAGGTAGTAGGGACATATCCTCCAATCCCTCCTTCTAAATCCCTCTCCTCCACTCACCTTCTTTCTCCATTACCTGCTTCTTCTTATCCAAGCTATGGAAGTCAATCCACCGGTTCTGCGGTTGGAAGTCATCATGGGTTTATTTTATGACCCAGACCGAATGATTCGGAATCCTGTTCTCCGCTTTCCTTCCCAATTATTTGCAGAAGTTCAGATTTACAAAAAAATAAAAAACAAAAGCAAAACAAAAAAAACATAATTCTTGTTTCTATCTCCGTTAGGTTAGGCCTGTATTTATGGTCACTAATGAGTTCTTTTGAAGAATGACTGTTATATCATAAATTTTAGCTAACCGTTCACCCTCTTTGCACAAGCAGTCAGCAGTTTGACAATAAAAGTTGTCTAAGTCAGTAGTGACATCTGACAAGACAACTCAGGACAAGAAAGTAAGAAATTAAGATCCACAATTTAGGGAAGAGGAGACCGGTTTATAGGGCAAACATTAGTTGCAATAGGACATTTTGAAATAGTAGAAAGAAGAAAACCTGTCATGATGGGTTCACTAATAGCGACCCAAGTATGCAGAACACCACTGACGGACACAGGGATAAAAGTTCAACAAGTTTATTTTAGCACAAGCACACAGAATGTACTGGTTCTGGTTCGGGCCTGGACACTGGTTCACCGGAGTCTGCGTGAGAGACAGTTCAGTTAGCGTTGCAAGCTGGAGCTTGATTTCCTGAAGATTACTGATTGTACCTTGAGGGTTCTTGAGGTTTACTTTGGGAGAGTCACAGTTGGATCTGGAGAAGAGTTCATGCAGAGTTCGCTTGCTGCTTCAGCGTCTCCCGTCTTATAATGAACAGACCTTGGGTTTGGGTTTTCCAGCTCTTAGTCCTGAGCTGCATGGAGGTTCAGAGGCTCAGAGGGTCGGCTCTGCAGGTTAGCTCTTCCTGAGCTTCTCGAAGGAGACACTGGTTTCCTGGAAGACAGAGACAACGGTTAGAATCCTAGCTGGATTCAGAGTCACAAAGTTACACTGAGGTTCTAGGCTTAGGCGCTGACCAACTGGATCAACACTGCGGCGTTGAGGCAAGGTCTGAAGACAGCTTAAGTAGTGGATCCTCTGATGATCTTGATGAGCTGCAGCTGTGCAGGAGGCTCCCTCAGAAGGATCCACGGCGGACTCTGCTGGAGAAAGGTGGAACTTCTCCAGCTCCCAACAAAACCATTGCTTCATGAAAGTTTGCATATTTTCCTCCACTGACGTTATTCTGCTATTGGTATTTCTGTCAGTCCAAATATGTTTACAGCCACACACAATCTCTCTCCATCATCTGCTATTGTGCTAATGATACCCCCATAAACTGAGATCAATTGTGAGTATGTTTTGGTATATGATTATCAGTGTTGGAAAGCGTTTGAAACCTGATTTCAAAAGGCGGGAACAAGAAAAGGACTTGAGGGTCATGAGGAAGCAGACTGAACTAGGGCAGAAACTTTCATGCATTCATTGGAATAATTATATAGATTTAAATCTGTTAAAAAGAAACACAAATAATTGCATTATTTTTTCATACATACCATAATCCCAAGTGTGAATTTTTATTATTCACTTACATTTTGTTCACCATATATCTGATGCACAAGCAAGCATCACACCCATATTCAGAAGCTTAAGAGTGTGGTTAGGTGCAGGGAATAAGCCATGGACCAATGGACAGAGAGCTCTGGTCATAATGCTGTCATAAAGTTTGAGAACCAGCTTGTTGACCCTTCCTTTTTCTAGTCCTCTTTCCTGTCTGACAAATTGATGGACTAAAATGCCTAAAAATGGTGTCTAAAGCCCAAAAAAAAATCTTCTTTAAAAACCATCTTAGTAAAACTCATGTTGCTACAACAAAGATGTTCACAACACTAACATCAGTGTTCACAGCTGTAGCACATTATATTCCAGCTATCCCATATCGGACAAGATAATGAGCTTTAGTGTCAAAACAAATAAATGCACATCTGAAAAACCCCAGGTAAAGGGGGTAACAACATGGCGTGTTTATCTTAGTACCAGACATGAGGAGAAAAAATAGCCTCAGTGGTATGTTTGAATTGCTCTTGATGGTGTCTGTTGAATAGCCAATGTTAAAGGCCAAATTGTAGGTTAAATTTTTTACAAAACGCAACCTAATTGTTGTCTAATGAATCATATTGGAAAAACTTAATTAGGATTTAAAGTTTTTTGGCAGCTGTAATGAAGAAAATTTACCAATAAAAGTGACATTTCTTAGTGTCTTTTTTAATTTGACATCACATTGGGGAATGCAGAGTTAAATAGTCAGCCCTGCTTTAGCTCTGTGTGGAGAGTAAGTAGTTATCAGGTAGACCGGACATGTGACTGAGTTTGGCAGAAGTCAGAGATTGCATTTATTGATCTTATACATGTTCAAATATTGCATTTATTGGGACTGCAGAAAATATGCTGAATGATGCTTAAATAAATGAAACTTGTTCCCTCAGAGGGACGGAGATACCATCAGTGTTCCAGTCCAGCTCCAGTGCAAATCTGATGAGAGCAGACAGCTCAGTAAACAGGAGATCCTGCATGCACTTGCTAATGGATGGTTGATTGGGAACTGTGATCTAGATCAATATGTTAAACTCCTAAGGCAATATTATATGCATAGTTGCTATATATAATTTTTTCACCGTATTCAATGGAAGGAATTCTGCTATAATTAATGTTCCTATCGACCAACAGACACATTCCATCCATCCATCCATCCATCCATCCATCCATCCATCCATCCATCCATCCATCCATCCATCCATCCATCCATCCATCCATCCATCCAT
>JAGKQL010003025.1:0-27114 GCA_018398635.1 Cyprinodon brontotheroides | reverse complement strand
ATGGATGGATGGATGGATGGATGGATGGATGGATGGATGGATGGATGGATGGATGGATGGATGGATGGATGGATGGATGGATGGATGGAATGTGTCTGTTGGTCGATAGGAACATTAATTATAGCAGAATTCCTTCCATTGAATACGGTGAAAAAATTATATATAGCAACTATGCATATAATATTGCCTTAGGAGTTTAACATATTGATCTAGATCACAGTTCCCAATCAACCATCCATTAGCAAGTGCATGCAGGATCTCCTGTTTACTGAGCTGTCTGCTCTCATCAGATTTGCACTGGAGCTGGACTGGAACACTGATGGTATCTCCGTCCCTCTGAGGGAACAAGTTTCATTTATTTAAGCATCATTCAGCATATTTTCTGCAGTCCCAATAAATGCAATATTTGAACATGTATAAGATCAATAAATGCAATCTCTGACTTCTGCCAAACTCAGTCACATGTCCGGTCTACCTGATAACTACTTACTCTCCACACAGAGCTAAAGCAGGGCTGACTATTTAACTCTGCATTCCCCAATGTGATGTCAAATTAAAAAAGACACTAAGAAATGTCACTTTTATTGGTAAATTTTCTTCATTACAGCTGCCAAAAAACTTTAAATCCTAATTAAGTTTTTCCAATATGATTCATTAGACAACAATTAGGTTGCGTTTTGTAAAAAATTTAACCTACAATTTGGCCTTTAACATTGGCTATTCAACAGACACCATCAAGAGCAATTCAAACATACCACTGAGGCTATTTTTTCTCCTCATGTCTGGTACTAAGATAAACACGCCATGTTGTTACCCCCTTTACCTGGGGTTTTTCAGATGTGCATTTATTTGTTTTGACACTAAAGCTCATTATCTTGTCCGATATGGGATAGCTGGAATATAATGTGCTACAGCTGTGAACACTGATGTTAGTGTTGTGAACATCTTTGTTGTAGCAACATGAGTTTTACTAAGATGGTTTTTAAAGAAGATTTTTTTTTTGGGCTTTAGACACCATTTTTTTAGGCATTTTAGTCTATCAATTTGTCAGACAGGAAAGAGGACTAGAAAAAGGAAGGGTCAACAAGCTGGTTCTCAAACTTATGACAGCATTAAGGACCAGAGCCTCTGTCCATTGGTCCATGGCTTATTCCCTGCACCTAACCACGCCCCACTCTTAAGCTTGAATAGTTCTGGGTGTGATGTTGCTTGTGCATCAGATATATGGGTGAACAAAAATGAAGTGAATAATAAAAAATTCACACTTGGGATTATAGTATGTATGAAAAAATAATGCAATTATTTGTGTTTCTTTTTAACAGATTTAAATCTATATAATTATTCCAATGAATGCATGAAAGTCTCTGCCCTAGTTCAGTCTGTTTCCGCTGACCCTGTCCTTTCTTGTTCCCGCCTTTGAAATCAGGCTCTGCCAACGGCTTTCCACACTGATAATCATATACCAAACATATCATACTGATCTCGTTTATGGGGTATCATTAGCACAATAGCAGATGATGGAGAGAGATTGTGTGTGGCTGTAAACATATTTGGACTGACAGAAATACCAATAGCAGAATAACGTCAGTGGAGGAAAATATGCAAACTTTCATGAAGCAATGGTTTTGTTGGGAGCTGGAGAAGTTCCACCTTTCTCCAGCAGAGTCCGCCGTGGATCCTTCTGAGGGAGCCTCCTGCACAGCTGCAGCTCATCAAGATCATCAGAGGATCCACTACTTAAGCTGTCTTCAGACCTTGCCTCAACGCCGCAGTGTTGATCCAGTTGGTCAGCGCCTAAGCCTAGAACCTCAGTGTAACTTTGTGACTCTGAATCCAGCTAGGATTCTAACCGTTGTCTCTGTCTTCCAGGAAACCAGTGTCTCCTTCGAGAAGCTCAGGAAGAGCTAACCTGCAGAGCCGACCCTCTGAGCCTCTGAACCTCCATGCAGCTCAGGACTAAGAGCTGGAAAACCCAAACCCAAGGTCTGTTCATTATAAGACGTGAGACGCTGAAGCAGCAAGCGGACTCTGCTGATGAACTCTTCTCCAGATCCAACTGTGACTCTCCCAAAGTAAACCTCAAGAACCCTCAAGGTACAATCAGTAATCTTCAGGAAATCAAGCTCAGCTTGCAACGCCAACTGAACCTGTCTCACGCGAGACCGTGAACCAGTGTCCAGGCCCGAACCAGAACCAGTACATTCTGTGTGCTTGTGCTAAAATAAACTTGTTGAACTTCTTATCCCTGTGTCCGTCAGTGGTGTTCTGCATACTTGGGTCGCTATTAGTGAACCCATCATGACAGGTTTCTTTTCTACTATTTTCAAAATGTCCTATTGCAAACCATGTTTGCCCTATAAACCGCCCTCTTCTTCCCTAAATTGTGGATCTTAATTTTTACTTTTATTGTCCCTGAGTTGTCTTGTCAGATGTCACTACTCGACTGTAGATAACTTATTGTCAAACTGCTGACTGCTTGCAGTAAAGAGGGTGAACGGTTAGCTAAAATTTATGATATAACAGTCATTCTTCAAAAAGAACCTTCATTAGTATCTACAAATACAGCCTAACTTCCAATCGGAGATAGAAACAAGAATTATGTTTTTGTTTTGCTTTTGTTTTTTATTTTTTTGTAAATCTGAACTTCTGCAAATAATTGGGAAGGAAAGCGGAGAACAGGATTCCGAATCATTCGGTCTGGGTCATAAAATAAACCCATGATGACTTCCAACCGCAGAACCGGTGGATTGACTTCCATAGCTTGGATAAGAAGAAGCAGGTAATGGAGAAAGAAGGTGAGTGGAGGAGAGGGATTTAGAAGGAGGGATTGGAGGATATGTCCCTACTACCTGAGGCAGTGTAATTATATCTGAGGATGAGATAAATGTCCTTGTAAAAGCACTCCTAATTCACACACACATATTCCAGGTAATGTATAGATCCTCCAGACCTTGGGCATTTCTCCACAGATCTCTCACTGTGTGAGCGATTTCTCTAAACTGCACCCTTGGGTCAATGCATGAGCATAAGCCAGCCTGTCAGGAAGCTCACATTTGGTTAACTTCCCAGTCCAGACAAACACACACCCATACCCACACACACACACACACACTACATCTAGTCGTGTGAGCCAGCAATGGTGTGAAAGTGGGGAAATGGGTGATAAAATCCTCTATTTTCCTTCATACGTCGAAAGTCGTTGGTTCGCCATGCTCGAGACATTAAAGTGCTGGCCAGCATAGAGTAGCTGAGCTTCATGTCAGTCCATCATCTATCACTTCTGCTGCTTTACTGTTGCTTTTTGCAAATTGATCATTTTATTCCTCAGCATGCTATTTCTTTTGCTTACCATATCATAAAAGAAATGTACCCTGTCCCTTTTAAATCCTGACATTAACATATTATGTATAAACAAGGTAATTAGACTTATTTTAACCTAAAACCTTGTATAAGAAAAAAAGATTTTGCAAAATGCATCAAAATCGTAACAGGAATGTATAAACAATGCTGTGTTTATTTCCATACTTGCTTTTAAGTTATTTTTATCCGAATATATAGATACAATTATATATAATATTGATGAATATTTAATGCAGACTGTAGCATTAAATATTAGTCCTTATTACCCTTAATATTGCTATTATTGCTTTTTATAATGGCAAACACAAGCATTACAGTAAGTTATTGGTTTATTTAGTCAGACTATCTGCTCAAGTATTAGCTCGCAGTCAACTGCCTGCCAGTTGTTTTAATAGTGCATAAAAATAGGAGGGTGTTTTTCATTTTGTTTCCACTGAGGTAGGCGCTGCTTTCACCACAAGATTTTTTCAAATAGAAACATGGTTGTTTTAGTGGTCTTATTAACATACTATGTTTCTCTCATGCTATCGGGATAAAAATAGACCTCTGGAGTAGAGCTTCTGAAAAGCTCTGAGCAGGAAGGTGGTACTTGTAGGTAAATTGCAGCTGTTTTATGCATTATAACATAATTTTATTATTTAATCATCCAAACACAGCCTTCTACCAAACTTTCTGTGACTCTTAAGGTTTTATTATTATTTATTTAGGTTTGACAGTGTGTGAATTGCCGTGAACTTGATAACAACTACAAGAAAACTAGATTTTAATGCTAAATATATGTCCTCTCCTCGTCTATTATTTTTACACATTTCTGTTAAGTTTTTGTTAGTTTAAACTCATTGCATAGCACAGATGGTGTTACAGAAACACTGGATACAGTGTTATGCCTTAAAATCGTGGCTTTTATCTCCAAAGTTTTTTCCTTCAACTCTCAGACACTCGCTAAAACCATAGTGGCTACTTTGGCACAATGCTTTTAAGCATGTTACCCTCAGGCATGTTGTCACAGAATCAGTGGCTGGCAGATTGGTTGGTGGATCATCAGATATTATGCGCCGAAAATAAGATAGACATGTTTTTATTATCATATTCAGCAGGTAATTGCTTAAAACAGGTGAAAATACACAGATTACAAGAAAAAATGACTTACACATTTTTCATTTTTTGTAATGTATCAGAAAGATATAAACATATTTTGATACTTTTTAGAAGTACAATAAAATAAACACAATTAGGAAATCAGGGTAAAATTCACAACCTTTTCACAAAGCAAAGCTTTTGAAACCATCTACAGTATTTTACTGATATTGGCTTTTAAATAATAGAAACTGTGTATTAACTCTGCATTGCATTTTGACATGCATACAAAAAGAAAACAATGGAACAAGGTCTGATAAATCCAACTTCAATGTTAACAGTGTGGGTGTGTGGCTGAGCAATTTGATTAAAACTAGCCTGTTTCTCCTTTATTGAAGTGACCAGAGGTGGGAACAGAAGCTAAGTGCATGCCTGCTCAAGTAAGAGTAAACTTAATTCAAAATTATAATATTCAGGCAGAAATGAACAGTACATTATAGTGCAATAAAACACATCAAAGAGGTCATTTCCTTTAGAGGATGCCAACTTTTTCTATTACCCAACTTTGCACTTGACACATTTCAGTGCTGAAACCCACAGACACAGGTTTAAGAGATGAAATGCGAAGTATATGAACGGAAACCAACCCACTCTAGCACTACTTTTGCAACAGCAAAATTTAAGGAGGTAAAAACAAGTCAAACCTGTCCTATTTTCGCCACAAGAAATTACACAAAAGACTTAATCTTGATTAAAATCTCCTCTAAAGATCTGCTTTGTTTTCTTTGTTTCCCCTATTTCTTCATGTAGCATTGAATCAGAGAGATGTGCGTCTCTTAGAACCATTATGTCTAAAAAATCAAAAAGAGTATAGATTTCTGGGAAGTAATACTAATATTTTTTGACAGCGATGAGAGATTTCTAACAAGGCTGCTTTAAAATGATAAAAAGTATTATTTGTTAAGGAAAACCTGAATAACATCTCACATTTCTGCTCTATAAAGGTATTTAAAAGTTGATACATTTCTTAAGATAGATGAGCAGCAAACTGTATTCCTTTTTTTCCCCCACAATAAATTCTCATCTAACCTGTTCTCAGCTCTTTGTGTATCATTTATAGTGTGAACACTAAGGGTGTCCATCAGTATAAGCCAGAGAAATACTCATCTTTACATTGTAATATAACACAGCTAATATTTTAGGCCTTTGCTCAGTTCTATGCATGTTTTAATTTGTGAGTTCTACCTAAATTTGAACAGCTTTATTTAAGATTTGAGCTGGCATCACACTAAATATGATGCAGGCACAGCAAGGAACCCAAACATAAAATGTGTAAACTCACATCAGCCACGTGGCTCAATGCAATGATTCTGCAAGCAGAGGTGTCAAAACTATTCATGTTTATTACTGAAGTAGAAGTATACATCCTACTGTTTAAAACACTTTTGTAGAAGTTAGAGTATCAACTTAAGCTTTTTACTTACGGTAGGTAAAATACAATTTTTAAAACTAGAAAATTTTTAAATTAAAAGTAAAAGTAATGCAAGAAAAAAATGCCAAGGACAGAAGCTTTACAGCACTACCCTTTAAAGGACCATTTTTCTACACTTCTGGATTATAATTTCCTCTGACTTAATTTTCTTAGTTTTATAACTAATGGTAACAGTGTTGAATCTAAAGCTTGCACTATTTACCCCACATCTGCTTTGTTCCACCCTGCACTCATTGCAGCTGCTGCGCCAGCGCACACTGTGCATTTTTTCAATCAGCAACCAGCTGCTGCTCACATAGTACACTAAACCCCGCGTGTTAGGTCGTACAGTGTGAGTTCATTATTCACGATTTATGTCCGCAATGACGCCTGGCGCGATCTACCTGCTCCCACTGTATCGCCTAAACCACGCCAGACCCAGCCCGCAGTGTAGAGCCGGAGCTGCCCTGACTCATCTATCCGGAGGACACACGAAATAGTTAGATATTAACCTTATTCAAAGATTTGGAATAAGGCTACATTATTTGAAGATTTGAAGAAAGTAGGGGCTAGCTGACCTTGATGACCTCTAGAAACACTCCCTATTTATATCTTTAAAATGAAATGCACAACAAGATTTTTGCTGTACAAACGTATGCAAACATTTGAGACCAATTTTGTCTAATTTGAAGAAGAAGTGGGGGCTGGTTAACCTTTTGACCTTTACATTTTCAATAATATCTTCAAAGCCAAAGCAGCACAAACAACAATTGTGCTGCACAAACCAGCACAAATCGAGCTGAGTTAATTCGACACCCATTTAGGTCTGACTTGAAGAAGGTTGGGGGCTGGTTGACCTTTGATGACCTCTAGAAAAATTTCTTTATATCTTTTAAAAGCGATAGCAGCACAAGCGAAAAGTTTTGCTGCACAAACCAGCACAAATGTAGCACAAACGTTTTTGACACTAATTTTGTCTGGATTGAAGAAGGTGGGGGGGCAACTTCACTCAGGTGTAAAAAGAAAAGGCAACGATATATTTGGACAAAGACATGGCTAGTACAGTCTGTCAATTTTACAGAAAGAACTGCATTTCACTCATTGCATCCCCAAGCACGCTGCTGTGTTTTCATCACAAGGAGGAAGAAGAAGAACCCTCGTTTGATGATGCACCCTGTGATTTAGCCCATGACGGTTAGGGAGAAAATCAAATATGTTTGATTTTTCCCGACCTCAATGTCGGGGAGGGAGGTGGTCGCTGATTGCCCCTCGTAACCCCTGTACACTACATGACTCACAACGCATCTATCAGGCTGAAAGTCGCCCGATCGAAGATTCACCATACGACTGGAAAATGCATCCCCAAAAATGTCGCGATAAGCGTCACGCCCGCTTAATCAGATCCACCTGTTCCTGCTTCTATTTAAGCTACCTGTTTCCCAGCCATTGGTGCCAGATTATTAGAGCCTAGAGTTTAGAGTTTAGAGTTTAGAGATTAATTTTTAGTTTACTCTGTTGTGCTTAGCCAGCTGATCCTGACATGATTCAGCCCCGGACTTCTGAGTTTTGCTGACCCTCTTCTGGATCCCCCCTATTTCCCTGGATCCTTCTGTTCCTCCTTCTGCATGAATTCTGGGTCCAATGTTCTGAGCTTCTGACAGAAAAATCCTGCCAAACCTGGACCCATCAGCAGACAGACAGTGGCAGGAGGGATGTAGAGCGCAGTATACCTCAAATGGATAGAGACCTCATTGGGGTTTTTCACAGAAAACACCCTGATCAATGGTGGGGCATCTGAATCCGCCCTTGACAGGACGGGGTTCTGTCATGATGTTGGCACTGAAAGAGATTAAAAAGACTGCTACTTTTGATGTATACATGATAGATGGAATGTAAATTATTTCTACTACTACAATAATGATTCTTCTTCTATTTGACAGAATGTTTTTTTTTTTTAGAAAATCTTCAGTTCACATTTGGATCCACATAAAAAAGCAATGATGGTTAAACAGTTACGCTAAACCAACAAAAACTAGTGTTACAGCAGCATAAAAAAAAGCCTTTTTGTGTCATTCTCCTCTACAATTCCAACTACTACAAAAACATGAACATCAGTTATGTCTTTTCATTTACTCCTTTATACAAAATGTGTAAAATTAGTTGCAGATGACTAGTTTTTAGCAGCCAAGATTCAAAACTTTATGGCATGTTTGAAACATAATAATATTGTAATTGGGTAATATAAGACAAAAGAAGAGGGCAGATAATGGGAAGACAGAAATTGTCAACAGTTCTGGTCTCAGTCTACAGCTCCCACAATCTGCACGACTAATGAGGAATAAAAAAAAAAGACATCCCTGTCTGGGGCTCTCCCACTGTCTCACGTTCAGACATACAATAAATCCCACACACCTACGCTGTAACACTGGCAGAGGATCCAGTAAATCAGTAGATTTTTCTGTTGGTTATGTCTAGGTGTCTCAATATGACAGCCAGCTGTCAGAGGTTCTGTATGTGTAAAAGAGAAAATAATAAACTCCCACAAAACTCACAACTGGAATAACACCAACATTTGTTTATTTCCACAACTATCCTTAACATTAGCATGAGCGTGTATTGGCGAATGAGCAAGATATTTTAACTGATCGATCTTTACATAAAATGTGCACATCGATTATTTAATAAACTTGAAAATGCTTATTTCTAGGAAAACCAGAGCATGCTAAATGAAAATTTGTCTCTGTATTCTTTTGGTAAAAGCAACATTTCTGGATATAAGCCTACCAGGAACCACAGATGGAAAATGGCCTCCATTAAGTCTGGCTTGATGGTCTGAAGTGCTCATGTTGAATAATGAGGATTGTCTGTTTACAATATCGGTAAAAGTAAGTAATATTAAGGTCTACATGGATAGTTTCTGAAGTTTATGGTGTATTTTGCAGATGGACCTCCTGTCAGACTGCATTTCCTTTGTCCTACATTCCCTATAAGTATATTGTAAAGGAAATTGATTTGATAACCAATAAAAAAAGAAATGTTTTCTAGTAATGAGCTCATTTACTATCTCTATGTCATAAACACATGCAAGCTTTATGTCATTAATAACGCTAATAAACACATAAATCTAAAAAAACAAACTAAAAAAAAGAAAAATCCGTGTTATTATGATGAAGGAGGAAAACAAGGGCTGAATGCTTGAACTGTTCAGCAGGTACAGGATGACTCAGCAGCCTTCAGTCTCTCAGGAACAGAGGCTGCCTGTTAGCAGTCAGCTAATAAGATGCCTGCCTGAGCTGATGCATCAGCATCCTACCTGAACATTGTAGAGCGAAAAAGAGAGGAGAGGAGAAATGGCAGGGGACAAGAGATGCAGATGTAGATATGAAAAAGAAGGGGAGGGGGTTTCTTCAAGCTCAGTGCACCTGTCCCTAAGCACAACCTGCTGTTCTTTCTCTTTGCTTGGGATACAATTAATCCAGTCATAGACTTTAGAACACTGTGTCACACTGCAGTACTTATTTTAACATCAACCTTGTGCAGCATAGGTAGGGATTATGCTTGCTAATTAATATTTTCCGGAGTAGATGCACGGTCCACACAATATACACACATATAAATCACAGACTATGTTTTTATTTTCAACAGAGTTACTTTTCCTTTGCTATTCAGAGTCACTCTATATTATGAATATAAACAGTAGGTGAGTCAATTCTGAAGAAACTTTGGTTTAATTAAATCCTAAATAATAGAGAAAAACAGGAAATAAAAACTATGAATCATAGCCACTGAGTGTAATGATTACCAAAAACAGTTATAAACTCTGTTACTCAGAGACAGTTAGGATTAGACTAAATGAAATTAGTATACAGTAAACTTACAACTATCTGTTGATAGTTGTAACCATTTAACACTGATTAAAGAAATTATTTTTTTTTTATTAAACTAAATAGAATGGCATCTTCAGTTAATAAAAGGATTATTAAAATATGTTACAAAGATGTTATACAATCGTTTATTAGCTTTGATATGATGATAATAACTGTCTACCAATCATCTAATTGTTCTTTCTTGCCAAGGATCAGTAGATCTTGTATGCGGCTGTGAAAAGATTCAGACTGATCCAAAATACAGGAGACCATCAGTGACAAAGTTTGATGGTGCAATCTGTTAGGCAATACAGTTTTATTTTGTAGATTGTCAGTACATTAATTCCATCCATTTTCTTTCACGCTTATCCCAAGCTGGGTTGCTTGTGATAAGTGCCTATCTCCAGCTGTCTGCGAGGGAGAGTTGGGTCCACCCTGGACAGGTCAGCAGTCCGTTGCAGGGCAACACATAGACACACAGAGACAAACAACCATTCACACTCGCACCTAAGGACAATTTAGCGAAACCAATTAACCTAACAGCCGTGTTTCTGGACTGTGGGAGGAAGCCGGAGTACCCGGAGAGAACCCACACATGCTCAGGGAGAACATGAAAACTCCATGCAGAAAACCACGGGCAGGGAATTGAACCTGGAACTTTCTTGCCCAATTTACCTTTGACAAAGCAGGACTTTAAAACCCATTTTTGAAAAATTAAACTTAAGGAGATTAAACTATATTTTACACCTAATCTAAAAAGAACCACAACAATGCTGATAAAACAGCAAAGGGAGGTTCCTATAATATACTGAGAATCAGAAGAAGGGAATATGACCAAAAGTTTGCAACTAAGCATCATTGAGTGTGGCTGGCTAACACACAGAGAAAATACAAGCCATTTAATACAGCGTGAATTTGCTCTGACTACGAAGGAAGAAAATGTATTTTATTTTGGATAAATTCTGTAAGATTTTTTCAACAGGAAAGATTCTGCTTTTTATTTTTTTTTTATGGATTTGACAGAAGCATGCACCACATCCAGAACATACTGTCTCAGAAGAACCAAGAGTAGCAGATACATGTCTCTCTGAAATTGAAATTCCCAGTTTTTATTACTGAGAACACTCAAGGGGAGGAAACAGAAGCAAAGGACTAATGCTAAAAAGTTGTGAGTCTGTTTCTTGCTGCCGGTTTTCTGTGTCACTTGTGACATGATGTTTGTGTTCCTGTTCAGCTGAAAAACATGCTGGTTTCTGCTTTAAGAACTCTTTTCATTCTGACAGACTTTCTGATTATTTTTGTAACTGTTTGGCAAACTCTAACGTTCTCATGGCTGCAGTGTAACTACACACTCCTTGTCATGAATAGATCAGGTATGCAACAAAAGCCGGCAAAAGTCTAATCATTGGCTCCTGTAAAAACCCAGCTGTACAAGAAAATCAACAAAACCTTCAGCTTACTTTATGCAACTTGGACAACAATGACAATATTTTACGCTTTGTTTGCTTGGATGTATGAAAACCTAAATGTTAGCAATATGGATAAATTCCTTTCCTGCTAAGCCCATGGTGCGCTTAAGTTATACAATATCCTGTAAACAAGACATTTAGATAAAATGAATAATCAAAATATGAAAAGGAAAAAATCTATGCAGGCAGAGCTTCATAAAATCCACAACTAACTTTGTCTTGGCTTTCTGCCTATAGACATCGTGCAGTTATGCAACCACTGTCTGTTTACACCACAATGCTACAAGATATTTACTACTGAGATGTAATAGGAAAGAATCTACCAACCCAACATTGTCTGAATGTGCTGAACAACATTAAGACAATGTTACAATGTAAAAGTTCCTTGGGGTATAGGATCCGTCTAATTTACCTGCTAGGTTGTTAACACCGATTTCAAATGTTGGACATCCTTAGCTTCGCCTACCACGACTTGCACAGTTATTTGGTAAGACACCAGTCCTACTTTTCAGGGAAAACACTGAAGGCTTTTAAAAAATTTTATGCCAACAGATATTTATTCTTTTTTTATATTGAGTCTTTTTTTCTTCTTCTTCGTATTTCTGTAAGATGAGTTTTTGTTCCTCTCAGGAGAACATGTCTGTGAAGATATGAGTCATCCAAGTCGTGGTCAAGCTTGAAAAATTTCAGTCCAGGCAACTGGACGAGAAGTTTTCCAGAAGACGTTTCGCCTCTCATCCAAGAGGCTTCTTCAGTTCTAACTAGTGGCAAGGAGTGTTGAGATTAATATACTCTAGGTCAGGGGTCTGCAACCTTTCATATCCAAAGAGCCATTTTGCTTCGAGTACGACCAAGTCAAAGTTTTTTAGAGATGCAAAATATAACATGTCTTTAAAAAAAAAATAAATATATATATATTTTTTTATTAGCTGGTAAAGGAAATTCATGTATTTTTAGCTTTTAAAATAATATTAAAACATAATTTCCACGCTAATTCAAAGAAAGATGGCTCTTAAAACATATTTCTGGTTCTTTTATTATCATTCTTTTCCATCTTATAAAAAAAAACACAAAAGCTTTTAATACTGGTATTTATTAGAGTACATTATTTAGCTTTTTATTTACATTTTAAGAGCCGCTGGAGAGGATCCAAGGAGCCACATGTGGCTCTGGAGCCGCAGGTTGCAGACCCCTGCTCTAGGTCTAAGAAAGAATAAGGGGGTTGGAAAAAGGTGGCTCTGATCCCTCCCACAGGATTGGCCAAGGAGTTCACAATGGGGGGTGTTAATGGTTGTTAAGGGGTCATTAACTCCCTCCTCAGAGTGGTTTTGGTCATATACATCACTGAAGTGGTGAGTGGTGAATCTTCTTTGTAAATAGCTGACAGGTTATGCCTAAGGCCACCTCCTCTGTTGAAAGATGGTTTTTCCAGGTTAACAAAGATGGCCTCCGTAACCCTTCGCTCAAACCATCTTTCTTCCTATGCAAGAATATAATCGTTGTCGTCAAACGAGTTTCCTTCAGGCTTCAGGTGTACTTTAGGTGAACAGGAGAAACTCTCAGGAGAAATATGGTGCTCTGACTTCCGTTCTTGGGATTATGATTGGTCTGCTACGTTGAACCCGCCCCTTCAGACGTGCGCGTTCACAGAACCATCTTCCTTTTGAGCTGTGCTGTTCTGCTTGGTCCTAGTGGTCAACAAATGTCTGTGTACTATAGCATAACATTGTTTTTGGACGGTAAAAAGTTCTGGGGACCGAAACGGATGTTTGAAAAAGTGCAGAGGACATGTCTTCCCAGTCCCCCCTAAAATTACATCCATGCACAGACGTAACTTTCTGAAGGACTGGTGTGGGCATATCCCTACCAACTTTGGCCTGGTGGGGAAACTCCTCACCAATAATCTACAATATTTTCCTCCTTTGCTCTCATTTACTTCAGCAGACAGTAACTGGCGTTGGAGCTAGCTATCTGTTTTCAGAACGTTTTTAGTTCATGTTTTTTTTTCCCTCTCTCTCGTGCTCCCTTGTCCCGCCTCTCGGTGTAACATCGTCAGATCTGTTGCTTTAAGACATCTGATTTGCGGTCGCATTTCACTGCGTGCAAAGTTCAGTTGTTGGAGGTGAGACACACAGCAGCACTCAGGGAATTTAACCGGCAGCTACTTTAATATATGTGTAAGTAAATGTTAAAAGATGGGTTGGTTAAAAAAAAATTGAGATGCCACCGAAAAATCTTGGTTAGACATACGGAGCTTTTTGAGCTAAAAATGGCAACAGAATTTAAGTTTATACAAGTTAGTAATATAATGCAAGAAGCTTGAAAAAACATAGTTTAAATGTTGTGTTCCTCTTTACTAGTTAAAAAAATCTTGGCTTCTCAGAAGAGCATGACTCCCAGTTACGGGTTAAAATTAACATGTTTTCTTATTGTACTGACAGAATAGGACTACAGAGATTCTACATATTTTGAAATTTTGTTTCTGGCATCATTATATAAGTAAAGAGGTTCGGAAATCTTTTTAAACTTAGCACAGAGAGAAAAAGGGAGAGCTGCAGATTTCAAGGTGAAACAGATTTACTGGGATATGCAACATGCAATAAAATATCTCCAAGTTTACAAGAACGTTTAAAAGAAAAAAATATGCTATGCTATATTTGGAATGCAGCATATCCATATTTTTCTGGATGGATGGAATTGAATTGTACTTCTAGGGATGTATGATTATTGATTTTGGCATCGGAATCGGCTGTTATTCGTCATTTTTTTATACATTAATGTTTTTGGGCCCTATATTGCATTAAAATGTATCTCTATCTATCTATAAATATAAGTATCATTGTATTATGGTTCTCTTGTGTTCTCAACAATAGGAAAGCATTCAATAAATAAAATACAAAAACAAAAATAAAGCGTTCAGGCCAAGTAGCTGTAGGTCCATCAGCCACCACCCACGTCTCCCCACCAACTTTCATCACAAAGCTGCACCCTTGAACCACGGATTCAGTTATTGAGTTGATAACCAGTTTTGTGGTACCACTGATCGTTGCGGATTGGTTAAACTACATAGGCTGAGAGACATCAGCTACATGGCCTATAAGTGGGGTCTTGACATATAACTTCTAGTTATTGTGTTTAGTTTTTTTGCGTACTATGGTGTATTCTAGATTAACACTAACCTTTTTTACTTTGGTTTTTTGTTCTGTCCAAACTTTCTCTTCTGAAGATAACCTCCAAGTCATCCAACCAAACTGTTTTGTTGCTGTTTTTTTTATTTCAAGCTCTGTTTTAAAAGCACATATAGCTTTCAAGCAGCCTAAAATACCAAAGGGCCATTTATGGAGGAAGAATTGTGCCCAGGCACTGGTGCTGTTTCAAGAGGAGTCCATCTGTCGGTGTTTCACCATAGGTGTGTTTCTACAGTTTATTCAAGTTAAATTTGAGTACTGGATTGTTTGTTATTCTACAAAACCACCACACTGAATAAAACATGTGCACATTAGGAAACAAGGAGTTATCAAAACAAGACTGATATTTTATTGTGCTTGTTTGGTTTTCTCATATAAGAATTATAGTAATTTATCTTATTAAATCAAATGTTTAGTCAGTTTTGTACAGGCCCCTTTTTGAAATGTTATAAAAAAAATCAATAAACTCAAATATTGTACAAAGAAATTTAATATTCCTTTTTCAAGGTCAAAAAAATAATAATTGATACATTTCTTCATTATTTTTTTACTTCTTTTGACAGTGTTGCTGAAATAGGAATAACATGTGGCGCCCCTTGAGTGGGTTTGGCAACTTGAAATAATTGTAAATTAGGTAAGTTATAAATATTGCACGTTTGTAATATGCAGCAAAAGGATGGGCCACTATTGCCATTTCTGGGCTTTCTTGGGTATATCATGAAAATACCTAATAATGCAGAATTTTAATGAATGAATATATGCCACTGATCATTTTTACTATGAGCCTTTTTAAGATAAGTTATACAGAATCTGAAAGGAGTTTCCTTTTCCTGGGCTTAAAAAACCTCATGTCATTGCAAACCAACAGCTCGATTCAAAGTGACAAGCCTTGAAAAGCAGTTTTTGAGTAAAACATTCCTTTATTGTTTCATTAAAAGGAGTACTGCTGCATAAAATGGTTTCCAATTTAATGGTAGAAAGTTTTACACCACTTGATCAAAAGTTGCACACTCCTCTGAAAATCCAGCTGGATCTTCTCAAATAACCGCCGAAGCTCATCAGCTGTTTAGGCTTCCTGCTTGCAGAGAAAAACAATCTGCAACACAAAACAGAAAGGCTTGAAGGTTGTCTTTGTAGCTGTGACTGGGGGATGAAGGCAGTGAAAATCTGGAGAGCTGCATTCGCCTCATGAATTATAATGTAAGCTGTCATAGCGCGCATGTCTCTGGGATGGTAAGCGTCCAGTGCACATTGGCATAGGACAGCCAAGGGCTTAATTACAAATCCACCTATTAGAGGGCGCACACAGGAGGAAAAAGAATATGCAACACCTTTCCTGAAATCAGGATGTGAGGTCCTGTGCTGTTTTGTTTTGGTTGATTTGCATAACCCCCGTGTTTAGATTGAATTTATAATCACTGCAAAAATCACAACACACCGTGTGCTGACATCAAAAGTCTTTGAAGCACACATTGCGTTACTATGCAAACACACACCGCACATTTCTCCCTACCGTCCTTCAGCCTCTCTGCCTTAGATATTCTCTCTGAACCTGCGTGCATGCTCGAGTGTGTAGATATGATTTTGTTGGCGTCTTAATCATGCTTGGCTGCGTCTGTGTGTGGGCTGCAGTGAATATATGCTGTCTGTGAATAGCAAGTGACAGTAGGTACCAGACCAGAGCAAGGAGGGCCCCCCAAACAGGCAGGGTGGTGGTAGGGGTGGTGAAGGCGCGAGACGGCAGAGAGGACCCGAGGGCCTTTCTGTGGCGCCGGGCAGAACGTGAAGGTCATGTCGCTAAGCATCACATCAGCTGGGCTGTTGGCCTGGGCGGGGCACGTTTCTGGATTTCTCAGGGAATAGTATCATTATGTGCTCTTGAGGGATCTCTTTGTTTTTTAAGTTGAGGATAAGAGTTTACACTCCCTCACCCTTATTCTTTTTCATGCTTTTTTATATTTCAACCACAAACATCCACTTTATTATTTATTAGAATTAATATAATAGGAAAGACACAAGAATACACATTATTCTGAAGGGTTATTTAAAATGATAAACGGGTGTTATAAAATGTCTTTATTTTTACCCCGTCCTTTATATGTAGGACCATGCTTTACTAACATCATATATGCTTAATTTTTATGGATTCTCATTTTCTAAAATCTTATGCAATCAATTAGTCCAATTCTACACTTCTTCCTAGTTTGGTTATACACTTTATATTAAAAACTAGGGACATTTAAAACCATGACATTACATTCATTATTCAAACCACACATAATATGTAAGAGAATGCAAGTAAAATTCCAAAGCTAACCACAAAAACCATGATACAAACACAAGATATTACTGAGACATGCATTATTCTCTACATCACACATGAAAGATAAAAATACTTCACCCCATGACTTCTCAGTTTATATAAATTTTATATTATATAAAAAAAACTGCTTCTTAGCTCAAAATTTTCCGAAGGCTCTGTACGGCACAGTTCTTCTTGAAAGGTTTTAAAATAACTCTCTTTTGTGGGGTGTTCCCACAAGCTTTCAACGTCTGGAAATAGAGGTTTTAGGTCCTTCTTCATTGTAAATAGGGTCCAGATTGAATGGATAATTAGCGTAGCTCAGCTTATCCTAAGCTATCTCTGTAGTTATGCTGCTATACGCCTAGGGTGCTGGAGGACATAAAGACCAATTTTCGTCAATCTGTATCTATTCACCAATTCCGCATTAATTGCAGGTTCAGCTTCTAAATACACTCTCTGCTTTACTTGTCATAGTAGCTTCTTCTAGTTTCTTTTTTTTTAGCTTTTGACACCAGCTTGGAGGGTGCCAGATAGAAAACTTTAAGCAGCCACCTGGATAATTTGATTGACTGTAAAATGGTGTTGTACTGGTACCATACAAAAAAACTGAATGAGACATTTATTTTTGACAAGCAGTGATTAAATTGTGCCTTCGATTCTCAGTCTTTCATCTTTATCGGTTGCTCTGACCATGTGTTTAGAGTTGTCGTTCTGCTGGAAGGTGAACCTCTGTCCCTATTGTAGGTCTTTGTAAGGTTTTCCACTCAACAGCAAAGGAAATATTAAGATGTCATGTAAACAGAATGACATACCTGAGCTGTAGATCTCAGCTGATCCTCCAGAGTCACCACCTCTGATTGATGCTTGTTTTCCCTCACTTGTCAGT
The DNA here is from genome assembly GCA_018398635.1 of Cyprinodon brontotheroides. Taxonomy (NCBI): domain Eukaryota; kingdom Metazoa; phylum Chordata; class Actinopteri; order Cyprinodontiformes; family Cyprinodontidae; genus Cyprinodon; species Cyprinodon brontotheroides. The sequence continues at coordinate 9,492 of JAGKQL010003025.1, read as the reverse complement.
TTACAGTATATCGACTACCCTCTCTCGCTTTGCATGTCAAACAAAAAATTAAGTAGCCATTTTGTGAAAACACTGTCACCATTACTGCATAAACAGCATGCACTCAACAGGACACATCCGAGACAAGCAGGGTGGAACCCTGTGACACAGCCAACAGAAAATTTTGATTAAGATATTCTTTCACTGGTTTCATTTAAGTGCATGGGACCAAAAAGCCTGATGTATTGGGAAAAAAAAGTTTGTTGATGAAAGCACAAAGGGTGATCAAGGCAGACAGGAAGGCGGAGGTTGATCATATGGCATATTTGAATAATTTTTCGTTTGGCAGTTAAGCAGGAACTGTAAACCAAAAATCTACCATCAACAGAGAAAAACAAAGTGTGTATGTGACAGTCAGGAAAGAAACAGGGGCACGATGGGAGGTAGACATGCAGCAGGGCTTAGTGGAACCGCATAAAGGTGAGGTTGGTGTATGAGTCAGATGACTTAGACAGTCTGAAGATGTCTAGTGGGTGGAAATTAAAAACATGCCTCAGACATGAACTGCAGCAGATGTACACCTCTCATCTTTTAGCAGCTAAGAAGAAGAGTTGCAATCAAGTTACAGACTGTCAGAAGTTCAGATGAAAGTTACAGCTAAATCTTCCTGAGATAGATAGTCTCAGATAGTCTTCTCTTCATGGTTGTTTCTGCTTCCTGTAATCATTCAAAGGAATCTTCAGGTACAGAAAAGCACTGTAAGCCTGAGGCCTCTCACTGTTTTAGCTGCAATGACCTTCATTCATGCAACCAATAGTGGAAATGTGGGGCCTTTTTACATATTTATTTGGATTTCTTTTTGTCATACTGACATTTTTTTTTTTTAGATTATCAGGCAAATTTGAACATCAGACGAAAAAGTAAGAAACAGCTAATCATTTAATCTCAGCCTCTTTCTTGTTGTTGAATCATCTGACTTAGAATGAGGCAAATAAGGAAAGTTCTCCATTTGTTTGAAGATTTTGTGAGGACCCAAATGCAGAGCTGACAAGGCAGAGAAAAGCTATTTAAAGATTTAATGAATGATCAGGCAGCAAAAACAGGAATCAACAAATTTAACTTACAAGATGTTAAACAAAACAGGTATCAACACAAAAACCAAAATAAAAATAAAAACACAAACCAGAAGAAGCATGGATACCAGGGGAAAACCATCACAAGTGAGCCAGGCAGGCGAAAAGTACTGGTAACCAGCACAAAGACCGTGGTGGGGAGTATAGTACTGCCGACTGAACAAAGCGGCAGGACTAACGAAGCTGGATAAGGAGCAGGTGTGAGCGGTAGAGCTGATGAGGAAGCCAAGGGAAAGGAAAACACAAGGGGGTAACAGAGGACAAGGAAAGAAAAACCTAAGAAACTTAAATAAATCCAGAACACTCCAACAAAGCTAGAAAACAAGGAAAAACCTGGATGAACTTAAAGAAACTGAAAACCAACAGGACCAAGATCGTTACAAGTTTTCTCCATTTGACAAATTGGAGCTTTTGAACTGGAGTCCAAAAGCTTAGAAATTACTTTGTACATTATTTCCAGACTCAAAGATGACAGTTACATGTGATCTTAACTTTTCTTATAAATCCTTTATCCTGTTGCCTGTTGTCAGAAAAGCCCAGACTTATAAATGAGATTGTGATTCTAAAACTACATTTTGTATTTACTTCAACTATCTTTCTGTTATAAAAATCTGCTTGATGACGTTGAACATTTATCTGTAAATGTGTAATCCACATAACAAAACTAAAGGACCCCTTAGCATTAAGCGGCCACTACCATGCTTAAAAACAAGTTTGAAAAAATGTTTTTCTGGAGTTCAAAATCGATGTTCATGCTATTCATCCGAAGCTCTACCTTAACTCAAAAGCTGCTTCCATCAATACATATCTTTGTAAAGAGTATCATACCCCCCTCCTGTGCAAATGCGAAATGAGAGACCTGATGTCACCTATAGATGAAGCAATTTTCAGAGGTAGTTCCTTTAATAATCGACATGCAACTTTTTTTATATGTTCTGTATATCCAGAATATTTGGAGCAATGTGCTGATAGTCTTCATTCTACTTTTTTAAACTAAAAAATTAGATTACACCTTCTGCGAAGCTCCTGTAGTAAACAAAGCATTTTTTTTAATCTACAGAGAGCCATATAAGATGAAAGTGGGGTTAGAGAGAAAAAAGCAGGGATGCAGAGAAAGAAAACCCCTCTTGACTGCAGAGCAAAAGGGTACAAATCCCTGCTGGATTTGCTTTCTTAAAGTTACCTCTGAACTTTCCCCTAAAAATTCCCTCAGAGTGTGAGAAAAATGTTTAGACTTGTGTGAGTGAATCTGTCAGTGATCACCAAGCCTCCCATACACCAGTTCAATAAATAACCATTCAAAAAAAAAAGAAAAAAAAAAGAGAAAAAGGCTCACTTTACTCACAGGTCAATTTCCCCTGCAGTCAGACAGAGAGGCTCCCTGGGGAGAAGGGAATGAGGCAAGGCGCTCTGGCTGCTTTTTGCTGAGAACATAGAGAAACACTGGGGAAGAAACAGCCCCTCATGACTCACCAGCCATAAAAAAATATTTCCTCACATCACCTGCTGCCATGACCCTCTTCTTCAAAATATTCTGCCTCCCAAATTGTACTATCCAAAATCTAATGTAATCCAGCCTATGAGCTACCCCTGTGTCGGATCTGATACACAGGATCGGTGCAGCCAAGTACCTGATTGATTACAAATCTGCAAGAGAATTTAAAAATGTTGTCAATTTGTGAGGTGCTGTAAACCAATCGTTTCCGAACAATCACAACACTTAGCTTTATTAGACAATCATCTTTCTGTCCTCTCTTCCAACATCCTAAAAATAACACAATCCTTTAAATTAATATATTTCCATGGATGGAAGTTGATTTATTCTAAGCAAGCATCGCTTCTGCATATTAGCTGCTTATCAAAATTAGGGGATATTTGAAAAGAAAGGTTTCCTGACTCCTCTACATCATATCTATGAAACGGGAGGAAAAAGGTCAAAGACTGAATGAGGATATGTCCTATGGAGCCGCGTGCCAAAACACCTGATGAGTGATGACAGGTGTGGGTGGACGCGGACCGAGGGCAGTAAAAACAGAGCTGGGTTCACCTGAAGGTAGTAGCTGGGGTCCTAACACACCCACAGGGGATTCCTGCCTGACCTTGATGGCAAATACCACTGTCTTTTCTGAAAGGCATGTTGTGTGTAAACTCTGCTTAATCTATGCTTCCTGTTACTTACAGGTATCTATTATGGTGTTGGAAAAAAGTATATTAATATCAGAAAAACATGACCTAAATAAATACCTAACACATGCTTCTAAGGGGGATTTTTTATAATTTTATGTTTATCAAAACCAAAATATTCCTACAGTATCTTGAACAGCATTACCCCCTTTTTGGCATGTGTGGAAATATATTCACCTCTAAGCCTAATTACTGGTTGCCCAACTCAAAAACTATCATGAAATATTTATGACAACTAATGTGTTAGTGCATTGGCTTTTAGCCTGGACTTTGACTAGGCCGCTCTGAAACACATGCTAGGTTGGACTTGCCAGCACTCAATCTTCTGGCCGTCACCTCATGATTTAACATTCTTCTTAAAGCTACAGTGTGTAATTTTCAGCGACATCTAACGTTCAGACTGCAGACCGTAGTAACATGAACATTTTCCCCAATCGCCCCAACAACAGTACGGGTGAGCCGCTACGTGACAAAATGTCTTTCCACGACGCCCCGCAGACTACCTAACCTTCTCAAGTGATGAGGTTTGTTTACATAGATAATTTTACAGATAGTATTTCATTAGTCTGTATAGGGTATAGATTTCATGTACCGACTTAGTTCATCTCTCTCAACTTGCCGAAGCTACTTTCGAGCGTAATGGGCGATCTCGCAATCGCTAGTTTGTTGGCTCCGTGCTGCCGTGGCTGCAAGACCCGCTCCTATGTAATTATAAATAACGAATTCTAAGGCAACGCAAATATTAAGGTTAAGAGGTTGAGCTCGTAGATGATGATAAATAACATAGTTATGTATAATATATTACATTTCTGACTGTATATCCCTGTAATTATTACACACTGTAGCTTTAAGGATTTTTGGTAAAGAGCAGATTTCATTTATCTATTTGCTACAGATCATCACATTACCAGTAACAGTTCTGACCATCATAAAATCTTTCATTTCTAATATAAGGTGTTTGTTTACTGCAGCAAATAAAGGATAATTATATTGTTTGAAGTATCTTAGTACAGCTTTGTATGCTAAAGTTATTGTAAGCTTTGTTGCCTTGAATGAAATTGGCAAGTTCTCTCCATGAATGTTGTAGTTTTCTCCAGGTACTCCAGCTTCCTCTGCCAGGGGAAATGAATGACTGATAACTGGCTTCTCTAAATTGCCCTTAGGTATGAATGTGTGTGTACTGTTGTGGATTATGCGTGTCTCTCCCTGTTGACTTGTTATAGACCAGGCCTGTTCATAAGTATAAACTCCAGCGACAGATAAGCACCAGCCCTGCGGGAGAAACATGTAAGGAATTGACTGAGGGGGCTTTAAATGTTCTCTTTTGGAGCATTAACACCAACAATTGTACTTTTGTATTTGTTCACAATTATAAACAGTTCATGTTGTAAGTGATGACCACGAAATTGAAGTATAACAAAAGGAGAACAATAAGAGTTAAAATCTATAAATGAGGCAAATACTTTTGGACTTTATGTGTGTGGAAATAGTTTATTCTATATTTTTATTTGATTTATTTAGCTCTTTGTTCTATATTTACCAGCATAAAAAGCAAAGATTATTTGCATTAGAGGGGAATGCAAAGTATGGTCTATAATAGCGAGGACAAGAATAAAAGTCAGTAAAAGGTCGGAGACATTTTTTTTAATTATAATCAATTTACTTCAAACTGAATTTAACATTGGGAATATGTGTAGGTGTTTATGCACCCATGTTATACATTTCATTTTAAATAAAAAAAAATATTGAAAAAAGTTGAAAAATATAAAAAATTTTCCATTTAAAATCTAAGTAGAGAACAACAATCATTCAGTTTGGTATACTTAGGCAATTTCCTGATTTTATATCTTATAAAACAACTGAACAGACTGTTATTTTTATTTATTTATTTTATTTTTTCTGTTAATGGCCGGAGTGGGCTTTTGGCTGCCCTGCAAGGTACCTCCTGGGTTTGAATGGAGACAAAAGCCATTCTCAAGCACATATCAAAGTGTTCATTTTAAGCCTGGATGGATATCTATTTGTGATTATGCTTTCATGGTGGAGAATCCAGCTTCACAGCAACGGGATTGAGCAAACAAAATGTGCAGGGTCACATCTTTATGCACGCCATTTCACTTTTCTGTGACAGTTCACCACAGTTCTCTAGCAGTCCACACTTTTCCACTTTTTTTTCATGGAGTCTTCTTCTTTCCCACCAGCTCATAGCAGTGACCTGACTGACACAGCTCATTGGCTAATTTATAGCAGCTCTGGGGGAATTACCGTACAAACAGGAGAAGCAGCGCAAGTGAAATAAGACACACTCATTGGATAACATGCGGTAATTTATAATTGTTTAAAATCCAGGTTGGGTATGGATTAGCCAACAGGGGATCGGATCCAAACTGCGGTCCACTAATCACAACCTCTGGTCTATAAGATCTAAGTCTGAATTTGAAACATCTCTATTAAAATAAAATAAAAGGTGAAACTAAAGAACTTTGGTTTCAACAAATCACTGTAAGACACCAAATACAGCATTGTGTTGGTTCTGAAAGCATGTAAGAGCACTGAGCCAGATTAGATAAAATGGAAACTCATTGGTTTTGTGGCGGCTCCAACTTTGTTTCTCTACACACAGAAAGCTACGTCTGCCTTTCCAGGGCTGGCCAGGCATCAAGAATTTCACACATTAATGTGTGACCTCTGGCTGACAATGTGAGAGCAAGACACAGACACAGAAAAAACCGCATGTGGACACTCTAGCTTTTTGTGGAAGAGTCTCTGACACAAAGCCATAGCATCCCATGTCCACTAACATTTATACTTGCACAAAACACAATTTCAACACCTGCTTTCAAAGCCCCTAAAATCACACCCTGGGACCGACACTCCAGCACGTGCCGACACAAATGCACCGAATAATGTGCCTTGATAACGTGCTATGAATGGATGAGTGAGCAGCTCCATAGAACAGTGATTACTGGCTGCAGTGTGTGAAAGGAAATAGATTAGTCACTGTCTGAGCTCCCTCCAAGTTTAATAACAACATATAACACTCCTTCATGCTGTGTCTGAGTGGGGAAATAAAGTCCAAATTTAATGTGAGCTCTGAGGGGAAGTGCTTTTTAATAGAGTGGGAGCACAAGACAAATGCTTAAACCCGCAGTGAAGAGCTTCTCTTTTTGGTTTTGCTTCTGCTTACTTACAACTTCTGCTTGAAAGGACATCACGTTTCTTCTTTTTTTTAACAGCTACACCCCTGGGAAAAATTATAAAGCTAGTAATTATGGTCACATTTATGTCAGCTTCTCTTTTTTGTTAAGCTGTCCAAAGCATCTATATTGGATTTAGTTTTAACGAAATACTTCTAAAAGAAACTGCTAAAAATAAGTGCTGAAATGCTGCAAAAAGGCTGAATGACAAAGATGGACTTGGCCTTCAAGATTTAAGGAGCCTCAGGTGTTTGCTCTCTCCCTTAACAGGTGCATTATGGGTAACCAGGAGATGAACTCTGCCCTGGAGCAATTTCTGGCTTTTGTCTCTTTCAAAGTTAGGCTGAAAGACAGATGGACATTTCAACAGTCGGATAACAAACAGCAGCCTCTAGACGGGGTCCAATGTAAACCTAGAGCCGTTTGAAATCAACTGAAATCAAAATCATTAATTGATGGGAGGGTACGATCCTAAGCGGTGATGGTGAAAGTGGCCAAGAGTCTTACATTGTTCCCACCCCTATAAGATACAAAGACTCAATGTTGGCGTGAGCGACTCTCATCAATTCCTTCACAAAGAGTGGTTGACAAGTCATCAAACAGACATAGAGGTGTCAGGGTCAGCAGCAACAAAAGGTCTTGTTTTATTAAAGGAGCTTGTGAGATGACAAATGAAGCATGAAATAGGGATCTCACGCACAACGGCATTTATGCCAGGTAGTGTGTACAGCGAGAGGTGTGTCACCCTGTGAAAAATGCTCAAACATACAGACAAAAAGAATCAATTTCATGGATGGTGATGGTGAACAGAATGTGGAGAAATTGTCTGAAGCGGGACACTTCATTTGGACCCTGAGCGATGTGGGTCCCAGTCAGTCAGCTGTTGGTTACTTTAGGGTCATGCAACTTGAGGTTGCTGCTCCTTTAGAATATACTGTAGTGTAATATGTCATAAAACGGATGGTAAAATGATTCTATAAAGAGATGAGGGAAAGGTAATCCAAAATGGATCATGTGTTCATTCTTGCTACATTTTGCCTAAACGTTTGGTGTGCAATTGGGTATTTTAGAAAATATTGGTGATAGAAAATGTTGAGTTCGGGATAACTCAAGATTCATTTACAGGATAATAACCAAAGCAAAAACACTTAAAAACGTGAAAATCAACTAAACTGAAGGGTCAGCCAAAAAAAAAAAAAAAAAAAAAGGGTTAATTACAGAAACAGCATTGGCCAAATGGTAACTTTGCAGGAGTTGCAGAGATCCAGTAGGTATCTACTCAAAAACAGTAATCTATGCAACAAGTTGTTGTTGCAAAAGTTAACAGCATAATAAATTTTGAATCACACTTATCATTGCAACATAAATGTCTGCCAAACCACTAAGAAGTGCTTTTTGATGCAATATTTGGCTGAAGATCTTTTGGTGTTATATTTTCAAACCCTCACTCTGGGTTGCCAACAGTGGATTTGGCCTTGTTAAATGGAGTCGTGACCGCCTTGGATACCTCAGACAAACCTTATTTGTATTTTAGCTTGCTTCAAACTCATGGAAAGGTGTGGCAAGGACAGTAATGGAGGAGCAAAATGAAATTATGGAAGAATCACCTAAAAGAAAACCGAAGCCATAGAGAATCCTGTTTGGTGATTTTTACCAGAAGTCATGTAGGAGGAAAACCAAACGTGGGCAAAAAAAAAATTAACATTTTTTTATAGCAAAATGCAGAAAAGATCACATCACATATTACCCTAAAACACCATCTGAGAGATTAGTGGTGGACACTTAACACTATTATGTATAGATGCTGTTCTTTAGCAGGAGGAAGAGAGTTGCTTGGCATGGATGGAAAGATCAGCAGTCATAAATATACAGGCTGAGCTGCTTCACATCAAACTATATTCATGTGTTAGAATCATCAAATTAACTCCAGATTTAATTCAAAATGATAATTAGTCAAAAATACTTATAAAAATGCTGCTTTTTTCATCCTGATTGGTGAGGGGCTGCTTCGAAGCTTACTTTTCAGAAAAGTATGGAAACTGTAGCAAAACTGGAAAACATGAGAAGAGTGGTGAGAACAGCAGAAAAGGATCATCAGAGCTCCTCTTCCCTCCATTAAAGACATTTCATCCCAGCACTGCATGTCCTGACCCCGTTACATCATCAGCGACCCCTCACACCCCCCAACATAGACTATTCTCCTGCTGTCCTCTGGGAGGAGGCTTCACAGCTTTCAATGCAGGTCCAGCCGGTTCTGCAACAGCTTTTCTCCACTGTCATCAGACTGTTGAACTGTGGAAAAGGCATCTGCATCCGCGAAATCATCATATTTGCGCCACCAACGTATGGCCTGATTTCTTTTCTTTTTTTTTTATAATCCCTTTTAAATAGAACACAACTCAATGTTGTATTGCATTTTGCACCATGTATATTTATATTTGGCACTGCACTGAACAACTTCCCATATATCAATGCCTTTTTGCAATCTGACTTTTAAACTGGTTTTCTTTTCATCCTTTACGCTGCACTTTTATAAATGGTAATGTTCAATTCACTGTTGTAAGCTGTTTTGCATCAGGGATTTCGTTTTGTATATACTTTGTGTAAACAAGATGATATTAAACCTTTGTCTAAGTCTTGTCTAAGTCAATAGATGTGGAAAGTAGGGATACAGTACAAACAGTACAACTTACGCTTGTAACTGCAAAAAAAAGTTTGTTGAACAAGCATCGACTTGAGAGCTGGAAAGAACAGCAAACCAGACTTGGCAAACTTGGTGATTGTGAAACATTTGAAAAACAACATACATACTCAATCAATTTCTTTCCCTACATGTAATCAATGTCAATCCTGCAACAGTGGATGCAACAGCTGAACTAAACACATAAAATCACAGCTCTATTTTGGTGTAAACTGAACACACACACACACACACACACACACACACACATATAGATAGATAGATAGATAGATAGATAGATAGATAGATAGATAGATAG
>JAGKQL010003024.1:0-24341 GCA_018398635.1 Cyprinodon brontotheroides | reverse complement strand
TCTGTTTTCACCTGTGTGCACTAGAGGTTTAAATCAGGCTGTCACACTTTTTTTATGAGCCACTCTAACTTTTGTCTCCTGTCAACCAAACAAACTGCCTTTAGCTCCCAAAGTGGGATCTCAGGGTGCAAATAGAACCAAACTAAATGGCATTGAATTATTTTGATGTGCATAAATATGTGATTACTCTAAGGGTATTACCAGTTAGATGAGATAAAAAGAAATCAAAGTTTCAGAACACTTTTCCCATATGTCATTTTAGTTTAAGTTGAAAATATTTTTCAAAAGAAAATATATTCCTAAATAGCCTTTTAAACAATGTTGGTATATTAAAAGAGCAGGGTTAAATCCTGCAAAATATCTGCACTGACTGGTGAGGATAAATTTATTGCAATGTATTTAAAACAACAAATACTACACATTCATGTCTTGTTGGGTTTGGTCAGTGTTTTGGCTTCCTGACGGTCTTGAGGAGAGGCCGAATCACACTCTTCCATTAGTTCTTTTTGGCATCACTGCCTATGTTAGGAGTCTTTTCATGGCACAACCAAAGCCAAGAAGAAAAATTGTTCCCCAGAAAAGCTAAAAAAAAAAAAAAAAAACATGTTGGTTTTGTTATTTTTATGGAGTGAAAAAAAGTAAAAGGCAATGAAATGCAGATAGGCTAACCAGAAGTGCAAAAGCAACATTTGCATTTTTCCAAAATACCATTTTTCTACTTAATGTTTTGCCTTAATGAATATAATATGAAGATGAACTCTTGGGTATGTTCTGAATATAACAGATGGATAAAATCATGTAGTGGGGGATATGCTGCATTTTGCCCCTTTTTTGCTCTTCTGGAAGTCTGGTGCTAACTCACACTTTCTGCTGTTATAACAGGTGATTGAGGAAGCATATTTGAACCATCAAAACTGCCAATGTAAACAATATTTACAAATAAATGTCTGCAGAGGTAGGCAGGATGGGGACAATCTTTTATCACGATTGACAATAAAATGGCAAACTTTAATACCCGTTGGCACATTTATAAAAAAACCATAGCGAATAAAAGTAAAGCTACCAGAAAAGCGTTAATCATAGCGTGAAGGGCTGAAAAATGCATCTTTTTATTTGAAAGTAAGGAGGGATTTTTTTCCTTCTCCCTTGATGTTCTTTTTAACAGGCTCCACAAAAGTTATGATTTATTAAACTATTTTTGGACCCTGCTGCTACCATACATTGGCTAAAGCTTGGTAGATTAGAGCATAATCTGCTTTAAATCTGACCAGCGGCTTTTTATTTGTCAGGAGGGGTGGGATGTGTGTGGGGATCCAGCAGACAGACAATTTTTCTCATGTTTTTTATCAAATATAATTTTTACATTTCAGTTTAACTTTAGTTATTTTCTTGGGTTTTAATTTTTTACTTTAAGTAGCACTTTGAAGTTAGACCGACCTGCACTATGAATATGATTTTAACAGGACAGTATTATAATTATTGTTTTAAAAAATAATTATGGTTATTACCTCCAACTACATATCTTAATGACCTGTATGTATGTACTTATATAGGCAGCTTTTCAAATCGAAGCGACTTGCTCAAAGTGCTTTTACACTACAATTCACTCACACACACTGATGGGGGCAAGCCACCATTGTAGCCATGGACTGCTCTGGGTCTCACTGACAGAAGGGGAGGCTGCCCATTACACTGGCGCCACTGGGCCCTCTGACCACTATCAGTATATAATGTACGGTAGTTGAAAGTAGGGTTGTCCGCGATACTAAACTTTTCAACTCGATACGATACTAAGGGAAAATACTTTCGATACTTCGATACCATTTTGATACCACAAGGATAAACACAAAGACTCCAAAATTCTACAGAAATATTTTCATTAATAAATAAATACTATAAAATAAATACAATAAACAATAAGAACAATATTTTGAGGGTTGTTTTGCTGTGCACAATATTAAAGCAAGCTTGATAAAAACTAAAATTAAGTGTTCCTTCCTTGGCTATGCTTTGCACATAACAATGACACTAGCCAAACTGGTTAAAAAATAAAACACTGTATCGATACTTTTTAAAAGCGAGTATTGTATCCGGATACAACATTTTGAGGTATCAATACTTTTTGATTCACCGATACTTTTGACAACCCTAGTTGAAAGTGTTTTGCCATTAAAGCGAAATTGAAAATCAGAGCTGGGGTTTGAACTCACAACCCTCCGGTTGCATCGGCGCTGTGTCGCTACACAATTTAAAACATAATTTTCTTTTACTGCCTCAGTGAAATTGTCACAATCAATGCGTAATCTGCTCATTTAATAGAGCAAAACCAAACTAGTTTGCATGTGTTCACATTTGCAGCAGTCTTTGTAGATCACCCAAACCACCACCTTTTAGCTCACAGGATCTGATTTGGGTCTGGATTTGCACTTGAAGGCGAGCAACCTGTAACCTTTAGGCTCCGAGCCTTGCTTCTTTTACTCCATTTTAAATAAATTTTTCTTTTTAAAGCGTCCTGAGGGTTTATATAATCAACACTCTCCAGTAAAGGGAAGAACATTTTACATTTTTGTCTCATTGCTCTTTCTTTACCTGAGTTTAATTATCTTAATCCACATGCATTCCTCTAAGTATTTTCTGCTCTCAACATTGTTTCCTTGTTTTGCAAGAGATTATTTTTAATTTTTAATTCCATTTTTTCAAATCATGGAACTCCAAGCTTTACATCACATTCAGTTATTCATCTGCAAATTCACACACTGATGGTGGCAGCTACATAGTACAGCCACAGCTGCCCTGGGGGCGCACTGACAAGCGGTCTGCTGTATACAGCTTCCAGTGGTGCTTGCTCTCTGGCTGCTAGTCGGGGCTAAGCACTTCTTCCCTCTGCCTGCAGGAGGGTGCTCAGGGTGAGTCGATGGTGAGTAGACTGACCATCTGGAAGTGAACAGGTTCATGTTTTCACAGTGCTTTTCTCGCATATCTAAAGGCAAATAAGTTTTGTCACTACCCGATCAGAAACCCATCTGCAAGGAGATGACACTATAAATACTGAAAATATGGTACTAAAAAGTATTTATTTATCACGGAATACTTAGATCACCAAAAGAATGCTAAACTATATGTAAATATATGTCATCACTTTTTCTGAGACAAATGCAATCTTTTTTTTTTTTATTTTTTTTACATTCTTTCCGTTATACTGCTTGTCTAAATCATCATCATCAGAATCAAAAATGTGATTACTTCGTGTGTTTTTGGCATTTCAGTTGTTTCTTTTTTGTTGATTACCCATTATAAACTATAGAGTTAAAACAAGATGCAAAAATAAAACTAGATTTATGCATAAGCGAAAAGCCAAAAAGCTAGCTCTCAGCTCTCGTAGGGATCCCATTCCAGGATGGATCAGGTTCAGGCGGTGATAAAATATTGAGGACTTAAATGCATTTATTTTCTCCGAAAATAAATTATTAACCTTTTCTGGTGTAGTTTAATATGCTACTTATTTTGGGGTGAAGAACAAATAGTTCTTGCCTAATTTATAAGGTAAGTGGGGAGGCGACTCATATATCTGGTTGGGCATGAGCAAATGAGCTGATGCTCACGGATGGTGCTACCATCACGCGAAAGGTAGTGTCAAAAGGTAAATATGTTAAAAAAATTATTTAAAACACTGATAATAACAAAACAAGTCGCAGAATTTTGGCGGCGGCTAGAAATATGCTGGCGACAAAATACATACAGCATCCATGCTGAAGGATTAGGACCATTAGTGAAGACTGTGATCCATCTTGAAAAGAGTCCAAGTTATGCTCACTGGTGCTGCTGTGGCTGTGAAGAACGCCCAGCGGTTAGTGAATAATATACATTACGCATCTTGAAAAATCATTTGTTGATCCTGAGGGTGTAATTTATCACTACTGCTATTGATACTTTTATGTGATGAACAGATTTACTGCATTAGGGAGATAAAAGATACAGTTTTTCTTTTTAAGCGAGATTCTTAAAACAACCTCCTGTGACCATGTTAACTCATCTGAGCAAATTATTTTTGAAACTTTTATCCAAGTTAAACTAACCGTGTAGGGTCTTAATTAAGCGTTGTTAATATGTTAAAAACAAGATGGTAATAGGTTAAAAACTAAATTTTTATGGTTTTCAAAAAAGGGATATTGATTCAAATGTACATGTTTTATCTGAATGGTTTTAAATGAAAAAATAAGAAATCTGTTTTACTTTTGCTTATTACCAATTTAGCACATGTTTTTGTACTACTAAACTCTCTTTGTGTGAGTGTGTGTCATAAGGTGAGTCTTTTGGCCACACACACATGCTGCTGGTGTGCCTTTTAGTCCAGCAGTTTCCCCTGCCGTGACATATGGAGTGGCAAAATGGCAAAAAGATCATTAATCAAAACGCTCAGCACATGTTCATTGTTTCCTTCGGCCTTCCTGCCTTGGCTCCTTTCTCCCCATTTTTCCACCTCGTTTCAGTGGAAAGTTTGAGGCTCTTTTCTTTTAACTTGTCTGAATGTTTCAGAGCTCCTAGAAATGTCATTTTTGTTTATTCAGGTTGGTCAATTAAATTTTTTTTCTGTGTTTTCTAATAGCTATATCAAAGTAGCATTAGCTATAAAAAAACGTCACTGCTTGTTTTTGAGGCAGTGTTGTTATATGAAATATTTTTGTTCTTCACATGTCCTCAGAGAAGGTGAAACAGGTGTGCCTGTGCTCCTGAAATCTGTCCGCTGTCTCTTTGCCTTCAGGGCTGCTGTAGAATGACTGGTTAGATCACCATATCTTCTCATCATTAATATCATTAGCATCGTATCGTCAGAAGTGACAAAAAACGTCTCAGGATCTGTGAGAATCTAATCACAAACGGAGATAAATGGGCTTGTCTTTTGTTATTTATGATGGCTGACTTTGTCACATGGAAGAGGTAGTTTTGGGTTTTCCACAGCATCATCAATCATTTGTTCTGGCGTCTGGTGGGGCAGGTTATTCTGATCGACGGACAGGCTGAGGCAGATGAGCGCTGAACTGTCAGGAGTCCTTAGACCTCCAATTGTTGACATAAAGCCTGTAACCTCTTGGCATCCTCTCGGCTAATGACACAGATGGATTTCTATAATAGTTTTTATTTCAACAAAACACGGTTTCCTCATCATTATAAGGAAAATAAAGCTGCGGCGGTGCAATAATTTGAGTTTTTTAAAGGTTATCTGCAGCAGTGCAGCAGATACAGCATGAATTGTATGTAACAGTACTGAGGTTTACCTGTAGAAAAAAAAAAAAGTGGATTCTGATCGTAATAATCTCACTTTCTGTCACTTGCAATCTGGTTCACACAACCTTTACAGGTTTTTGCAACTCTTCACTAAGGAAGTCTTTTAGAGCTGGGCGATATGGACCAAAAATAAAACCTTGATATTTTTAAACCAATAAAGAGATACTAGGCACACTGACCAAAAATAACGTCATAAAATAATATAAAAACACATCTTTGAATCAAAGCTTTGTCCCAAATGACACATCTATTAAACAATTGTAGATAAATACCAGAAATGTCTAAAAAATACCATACTGACATATATTTAACAATAGTGATGCTGAAAAAAAAGTTAAACAGTAAGGAGGGGGAAGTCGTCTTCTTTCGCTTTTGAAAAAAAATCTCCATATTTTTAAAATCTTGATATATTGTCCCGCCACAATGTCTATTTGTGGATGTTATTATTTATTCAAGTATAGAAATGAGATGAAACAATTAATCTGATTAATCGATTATTGAAATAATCCTCAACTAATTTAGCAATCGATTAATCGTTAACTGGAGTATAGAGACTCTAAAACATGCCTTTAAATGACAGAACAACCCACTTAGAGCAGTAATTATATCGCAATTTTTAAAAAGATACATAATTATTTTGCATTTAAGATTACAAACAAATTTTTGTCTGTCAGCATGCTCTGTCCAGAACTCCTTAAGTTGTAAAGTTTTAGTTTCACCTGTTTAAAAAAAAAATAAAAATCTTTAATAAACATCTGGCTACCGATTATTAATTCATTCATCGAAAATATAATAGACAGATTAATCAATTTGCAAAATAATCGTTAGTTGCAGCCCTAGATGAAACTATATTTGAAAGAATATTAGAGGTTATTAGCGGTCTAAGCCATAACAAGCAAGGCTTTGTTGGGCTACTCTAAAAAACTTACAACTCAACGGTGTTTCAGACATTCTGAATTGAAAAAGGATCCTGGATGGGAAGCTAATGTCTTCAAACTTGGAAAACAATGTCCAGTGGTTTGTTTTTCTAACTTATTTGCAATATTACTGGTTATTTCATCTCTTAGTTTACTGCATGCAACATGTGTTAAAAGTTGTTGTCTGTTGATTAAAAACAGTTAAACAGATATAGAAAGACTAGAACTTAATCACTTAGAAATGTTACATTTTTACAGAAAAACAAACTAAACATCATGTGCAGTGATGAATTAATATAATAAAGGGATTAGAAATTTGCAGACTGCAAATCAATTAGAACATACAAATGAAATACAAAGAGTTCAAATACTATTGGAAAATACAAGATAAAGAGATGCTAATTAAAATGGTTAAAAAGAGAAAATACAAACACAGACAAAACCCAACTTAACTAAATAACAGATTTTTTTAATTTTTTTTTTATGAAAGATTAACTTAAGGTTAGAAGAATGGATTTGAGGTTTGCAGCTTCCTTTAAATGTTAGGAAAGCTGATTAGCAGGTGACGCCTGAAAAAAAAAGAACCCTTTTCAGAAAAAGGTCCTATATTTGTTCACTCATATCATAGCTTTATACCCCAAAATAAGACGGGTTTTGTCTAAATTGTCATGCCATAATCCATTTTTAACACTTGATTAAGATTTTTCTGTTGGTTAGTCTGTTAATCTGGTCAGCTTTATACAGCACAGAAAAGCTGAGTCAGACATGGAGAAAACCATTGAGTTTAAAAATACCCCACAGCTGTTTTCTTTACAATGAAACCATGGCAGGCCCCTTTCTGAGGCGTGTAAATGGCCGTGGAAAGTGCCCACTTTGCAGATGCCGTGTCACAGACATGCTCAAACTGCAGTAGGTGAACCTGAGATCGGCTGCATGAACCTCTTACGTCTTTTCTCATATAAAAACAGCGTGTTAAGAAACATTGTTCAATCTTAGGGAGTTAGCAATGATAACTGCTGTCTTACCGCAGGACAGAATGTGATCAGTGAGAAGATCATTTGTTCTCCTCCATTTCCCTTCAGTGCGGGCAAATTCCAAAGAAAGCACTGCAGTGTTTTCTTTATTTTTTTTTTTGCTCTCTTCACACTGTCTCTTTCATGCAATAACAACACACACACACACACCCACACACACACCCACATGTGCGTGGGTATGCAAAGTGATTACAGAGAATTGTACATGAAAAAGCACATGGAGGAGTGAACATCTGTGTGTTTTATTTTAAACTTGCAGTGGTTGGTCCTTCTGCCTCCCCGTACAACCTCTGTTTTTCTTCCCCACTTTTTTTTCTAGTGACGTAGTTGAACTTTAGCCAAAGTGTCACAATGTAACAAAGTGTTTGAGCCCTCTGACATTAGCAGCACATTGGCCATTGCTTCATTGATTTACACACATAATGACGGAGAAAGTAGAAAGTCTGGCCTGGGCAGGGTAGTCGTTTGCTCTGAGGAGGTAGTCATTTCGATGCAGCCACCTGGGAATTTGAACGTTCCCATGATAAATCTTTCCAGCCTCCTGATGCCACTATGTGGGTATATCAGCTTTGGCACAGAGCTGGGCGAGCAATCTCAACTCGGACTGTTTATAGATGTGTGGTAAGCCCAAGCCACCGCAGCAAAGAGTTTACAATAATATTCTCCAAGCTATGCCTGTTGTAATAAAAGTCAAATCTTCCCATCTGTCGTGCTGATCTTATTATACTCCGATTAAAGTGTTGTCCCTCAAGCAGCGGGGCTGTAAACTGTGGAGCTTGAATGCAAACACAAGCTTGCCTGTCATTTCATTCGCTGCCATCAGACACAGTTGGGAAAACTGTTGGGAGTTGAAAGGAAAAACAAGCTGTAATTTGTTTACCTGCAGACTTTTTATTGGCTGTAGACGGAAAGCCACAATTCTGATTTCAGAAATGCATTTTAATCATAATTAGACCCGAGCAGCGAAGCGCTGCGAGAGCCTATTGTAATTAAGTTTGATATTCAGCATAAGGCAGCTGAATAACTGTGGCAAGGAAGTAATAAAGAGCTTTAGATTGTAATCAGCTGGGTGTGGTTAAAGAACGATGAAAGTTTATTAATTTATGATGTGCAGTTATCTACCTATAAAAGCAATATGCTGAGATAGGACATTTTATTGTTATTTAGTGGGATGCATTGATGAGATAACTTTTGCTGTAGGGTAATCACTTGTAAGAGTGTCATTAGAAATATTACCAAATTACAACTATTTAGATTGAATCACAATAACTAATATATTGTCTTTCAAAGTGTTTCCCAGTATTTTAAATTGCTTGGTTGTAGTAAATTGGACATTTGATCCCATCTAGGTCGGCACTTTGACTCAGTTGTAAGCACTGCGGCCAATCGGTGAGAAATATTTTATAGACGTATTTCCATAAAAAACATTTATGCAAATTTTAAAGAGTAAGAAGAGCTTGATGGAAAGAACAACATTTTAATCAAATAAAAACATTTTGCAAACATTTTTTTTACCCTTTTAAATTGTTGTTTTTTTACTTACTTTTCTTAAAAACTAAAATACGCATAAGAGGAGATGGTGACAAATTTGTTGATTAACTTTATTTTCAATATGATTTATCTAAACATTAACATGTGACTGTATAGTGCTGATATAAACATAATTCAGCAAAATCAGTAATGTAGAGCGACTTATTTTGTCAGTTAGATCAGTGTTTTCAAACTTTTTTTTTCTTGTGTACCCCTTTGGGCATTTTGTCTTACCATGAGTATCCCTCTCACTCAAAGGTATTAGTGATTGTCAAAAGTGGAACGTACAATAACTGGTTATAAAGTAAAATAAACTATTTTACTATGTTATCTTTAATTTGAGCAATTAATTCTGAGGCATTTTATACTTTCCAGCCCAATTAAAAAACTGTATAAAAATGTTGGAAATTAGTAAGGAAACGAAATAAATACAAAATAAAATCATATTATAAACCTGTATTGATAAAACTGGAGCTCCTCTGAGTAACTCCCTTATAATCACATTGAAACTTCATGAATTGGGAACAAAATACAGGACATTAATTATAGTCAGTCTGACTTAGTTAGTTTTACTTTGTTTTCATCAAGATATCTGAGCTGCTTTGATGAGCTCCAATAGCTCAGTGCGAAAACCAGCAGAAAGCAGGCTGTTCTTTACTTCCGGTCTGTTCCTCTGCTCGGTTCGGATGTGTGTCAAAGCTGAAGATAAACTCAGAGAAATGCTTAATTTATGGTTGAAAAAAGCTGGTTTAATGTTCTACTGGGTCTTCACCAAGCAAAACAGATCCAGTCCTACTTTATTTTGCCGACTAAGAAATAAAATATTTCAATGTACCCCTTGCAATGCACTGAATTACTGTGATCTTGGCCAATGCCTTTGTTCATCACATTTATATTCTGTAATGGATTTCATGCTCAATGGATGTCTTAGCAGTGCTCTTTTATTTACATACTTTTAAAATGTACCAATGCGATCTCGCTTCCAAAGTTGGGTTGTTGTATTAATTGAAAATAAGAACAGAATAAAATATTAAATTGTGTTTTGTCTTAATGCAATCGAAAAGGCGAAAGAAACAAGTAATTTAATGTTGAAACTGATAAATTAGAGTTTTTTTGGCAAATATTTGCTAACTTTGAATTGGATTCATGAAACACATTTCAGAAGTACCAAAACAGAGTCAACAAACGACTGAGAAAGTTGAATACGGCATAAAAGTCCCCTGTTTAGAACTTTCCACCAATGTCCCGGTTAATCTGAAGCGGGCGAGTGTCATGGTAGGGTATAAAGGTTTTAATCTCTCAAAGGCTCATCACTTCAACCGCTGTGAAAATAAATAGTGTAAAAGTTTTATGATTTTGTGGAATTCAAAATAATTTGGGATTTCATCATCTACAGTTAAAAATGTCGACAAAAGATTCAGAGAACCTGGAAAAAATGCTCCAGTAATGTAGCAAGGCCAAGAAAAAGAACATTAAACGGCTGCGACCTCCAGTCCCCGTGGAGGTACTGAATTAAAAACTATCCTTCTGTAACTGACTTTCCAAAATGAGTTTTGGAACACATCCAAAACCCATCGTTAGTTATCATATTTTGTATCTAGAGCTGCAAGTTAAAACTGTACTATGCAAAGCAAAAGCCATACATCAACATCCAAAAACGCTGGGGCTTTTTTGGACTCATCTGAGATGGATGTGACCGTGGTAAACATTCCCCCGTCCTAACTCTTTGGAATGGGTTGCGTGCAGCAACAGAAAAATTTTAACAGGTAAATATTTAACCCTGTAATGCCAAATGTATCATATTTGATACATACGGTTTCTGAAATGTTTTGCATCTGACACCTTTTGCATAATTTAATGGTAAAAACTTTGCTCAAAATCCTATTGTACACAATCAGATATACCTGATAACAGCCAGTAGAAGACTACACAAAAAATAATCTTGACTTATCGCATAGTGATAAATTATTAATATCAAAAACGTATTTCTGTTTTTTCTTTTTACATATTTTGTTAAAAGGGCAAATAAGGAAATCAAACCCAAAAAAAAGTAATTTTCTGTTTTGTTTTATTTTTGGATCGGCTTTAAAGGGTTAACAAGTTTATCAATTAGAAAAATAAAAAAATTTTCTTTGTAGTCTCATCAGCTGCATAAATGTTGAACAGGACTTTTAAGTCATTGTAGTCTGTTTTTATTGATGTGTCACTCATCTCTACTTTATTGGGGTTATGATTTATTTTAAGATTTTGCAGCACTTTCTTGTCCTTCATTTCTTCATGCAGTTAATGCAGGTTTCCTTATTACCTATTAGTTCACGATGTTACACATCTCTTGGTACAACAATAAAATTCAACAGAAAAGAGTAAATTCTTTTCTGTTTCTGGACGTTCAAAAGTTCTGGTTTGAAATATATATATAAAAAAAACATTGCAACTGTGTTCTTTATTTTTCATTTATTTACTTTTTACATAACGTCTAGTAGAACACTGTAATTTAAAGAAAACAAATGGAAACAGGGCTGGGAATTTCAAAGCCTCTGTGAGCTCCATGCTCAGCATGAGCCTCCGCAGCTGCCGACTCCTTCCAATGCAGAAAGCTCTCTGTCTTTTGTCTCCCTGGATTGTGTTGTAACTTGTATCGTTTGGAAGCCGAGCACTCGGACAAGGAGCGGGGCGGGGGGGAACATCTCGGGGCCAGATGTTTCTTTCTCTGCTTCTCATTGACATGTCTTCATTCTGTATGGGGATATAGACCCTGCTCGGGTTTAAGAGACATGAATGCATTACCAGAGTGTCAGTCACCACCTCGCTGCCCTTGGGGAGATCTACAGGAACACTTACTCACATGCTGCTACATGGTGTAGCTATAGGTAGCTGTAGTGTTTCAGGCCTTCCACTCGGTTCTTCTCTCACTTATTGGCTTTGACAGGTGGGTTAAGAAAGAATATATGCCCCTCCATAACCACACAAGAAGACTCAGCAACACTGTTGCTTATTTTATGGATTAATGGATATTACTAGGGATAGTTCTCTATTTTTGTTTAATTTCAAGTTATTAGTGTTAAAACCTTTAGAAATTATTTCAATGTTCATTCTGTCTTGGTTTGATCCTAAGAAACGGAGCCATTATGATAAAAAAGGCAAGTGTATAGCAACTATCTAGAAATGCTAGTTGCTCAGCAATAAATCCAATACATATGGATTTAGAAGGTTGATTTAGATTTAGACAGGTTGAAATTTGATCGCCAGGTTAGTTCGGTCGTAAAAAATAGCTTTTATCAGTTAAGAATTTTATTAAAAGTGAAAGGGTACCTGCCACAAAAAGATCTGGAGACTAGGGATGCACGATATAATCGGCCCCCTATCGGTATCGGCCTTAAAACTGAATATCGGACATCGGCCACCCCAGCGATATTTAACACGATATTTGATCAGCTTCTGAGTTTCTAAAGTCTAAAAATATATATGTATATATATACTACTTCTTCTTCCTCAAAAACTTCTTTTTTACAGACTTAAAAACTTAAAAAATATTGATTCATTAAAATATCACAATATCTTCATATGCTGATATATTATCATTTAAAAACACCATATCAATCTCTTTTACTAATGAAATGTTGCTATATGTCATCGTTATGCTACGAATTCCCCCGAAAATTCACGAAATTTTGCCATATTTTTATATATTAATATATTGACGCGGTATCGACCTATTTTACTAACAAATTCTCACAAGAATTTGCAAAATATCACGAGAGTTTGTAACAGAACGATGAAATTTCACAAGATTTTGAAAGTAAAATAGATCGATACCGCCTTTTTAAAAATCAATTCGATATCAGCATATGAAAATATATTTGAGTATATTATTTTTCAAAGTGTCAGAAATGGATAACAAAACTGCTATTTTCAATGACTGCTTATTTTTGTCCAGCTTTAACATCGGTATCGATATCGGTTATCGGCTACATGAGTTTTAAAATATCGGCATATCGGATATCGGCCAAAATCCCAATATCGTGCATCCCTACTGGAGACCGTAATCCATGCTTTTATCAATACAAGATTGGATTACTGCAACTCTTTATATGCTGGCTTGGACCACACACTTTTACACCGTCTGCAGTTGGTACAAAATGCAGCTGCCCGTCTCCTTACTGGCACACGTAAACGTGACCACATATTACCTGTTCTAGCCTCTCTGCACTGGCTCCCGGTTGATTTTAGGATAGATTTTAAAATTTTGTTTGTTTTTAAAGCTCCCAATGGTGTAGCCCCCCAGTATTTGACTGAGCTTCTCCAAATCCATGCCCCGACCAGAACACTCAGATCCTCTAATCAGCTGCTACTGGTCATGCCTAAAACCAGACTTAAAACCAAAGGTGATGGTGCCTTTATGGCAGCGGCACCGAGACTCTGGAATAACTTGCCTTGGCATATTCGATCAGCAGGCTCCTTTTGAGGCTTTTAAATCCTCTCTAAAAGCACACTTCTTCTCCCTGGCTTTTAATCATGTCTAAGTGGAAATTTGGCAACATTTTATTTTAAATTTTATTTTATTCTAAAATGTATTTTAATTGAAACATTTATCTTATTCTATTTTTATGTGTTTATCTATTTTAGCCTTCAGCTCTTATCTTATGTTCCTTAACTGTGATTCCTGTACAGCACTTTGGTCAACCCCCGGTTGTTTTAAATGTGCTTTATAAATAAAGTTTGAGTTGAGAAGCCAGCTGAGGGATTTTTATTGTTTTTGAAAGCTGTAAACACAAGTGGGTGTTTCTGGGAAGCATTTCATTTTATGTGCACAACCACAAATCCCAGTAATTATGGCATTTGTCACAAAGTTTAATAGTTTATCATCAAAATAATTGAAAGAAAATAAACCCGTAACATTAGGGTGTCTGTTAAATGCATCACTCTGTGGTTTAAAAAACAGTTTACACTCTGTTGAGGCTTTCCGCTAGGCTTTGAACCAAAAGGAAAAAAACACTTTGGACATGATTATTTTACCCTTAGGAATTCAAATATGCAAACATCTAATACTTTTTGTACTACAGAAATAAAAACCTCAGAAATATTCATACTGTCCGTAAAGGTATGTTTTTAATGTAAATGTGTTGCTGTTGATTATTTGTTTGGATAGATATCATATAGGAAAGAAGCCATTGTGCAACACAGAATGTCTAGAAGGTCAATGCACTATTTAAAAAATTATCAGTGATTTTTGCTCATCCTTAAAGAATAAGAATATACATAGAGCTTATAAGGAAAGATGTATATTGTAACAGAATGTTAGCGTGAAAAGGTTTAGCTATAGAGATCCTGATTAAATGCAGCTGCTACAAATTAGATGCTTGATGGAAATAGTTTAACTAAATGGTTCTTTGAAAAATGAGAAAAGCACCGGAACTCAATGAAGGTCTTAAAGGGAGACAAAAGTATCATAGTGTGGGAACCAGGTTCTCTTTTTTGATCATGGAGAAGGAGAATGAGGAGACATTGATTTCCTTGAACACAAGGGGGAGTGTTGGCCTAGTGATTAAAGCAGTGCAATTGTGCTCTGAGAAGGTTGCAAGTACTGCACCCTGGGTTCCTGAGCAAAGACCCGTTATCTACAGGCGCCACACAATAGCAGCCCACTGTTCTCAAGGGGATGGGTCAAAATGCAGAGTTCATTTCTCCATTTCAGGATCAATTAAGTTCATTTTCAATTTCTACAATCTGGTCTCCCAATAAGACATTGGCCATAACTACTCATCCAAATTGGTGGTGAAATGTAAAATTCTGCCAACATGAAAACCATAGAATACCATCCTAAAGCACACTTAACCTATTTGAAAATGGATGGATTATGCATGAAAGTTAAGACCATAATATGGAAGAATTGATGTTCTGTCCATCCATCTGTCCATCCATGCATCCTTTGCCTGTACCTACCTTTTCATTTCCGAGGCAGTAGTCCTTGGGCGAGAGGCGGGATGAATCCTGGACAATGTACCCAATATCAATTTAAATAATCTGAATTTAAGTTCTTAAAAAGATCACAGAACTTTTTTTGTCTTTTAGATTACTTCTTCCCTGGATCATCAAGTTTTAAATAATTAATGAAACACCATGATGAGTATGCATGAATATACTCTTTCTACAAGAACTCTCTTTGAGGGAGATCCTAAGCACTATCTTGGAGGTAAATTGTTGAGGATGATATTAGATTTTATTATTTTTATATCATTAATTTTATACATGATAATAAAACTCTTTTAGCTCTGGAGGTTTTCTTTAAAATGTTTACGATGTCAATAGCTGTAACTGTTTTGTTTTAATCAAAAAAACAACTTAACCAGTTGATATAACCTGCGTTGGAAAGTAAATCAGTTCAAAGTCTTTTTTTCTTTATTCGCCCTAATTTGAGGACTGCAGACAATTATTTAGCATTTATTTTCTTGTCTACATAGGCATTACTGCATTATGTCTTCTCAAGCAACCAATATAAAGCCTCCACCTTGAGGTGTGATTGTTTTATCTGCAGAGACATTTAAAAATCCTGTCATAACTCAGACGCTAATCCCATCCCAAAGGACATTGTTGAAAGAACTGATGCTGTCAGTGACTGAACATGTTGACTGTTTAAACATGCTGTGCTGAAACCTATTCAGACATTTGCAGAGCTTTTCCACACTCGAAAAACAGAAAAGAAACACTATAAAAACCATCAACCTCAATGAGCCTGTGATTAACCGACAGGAGTGGCTGCCAACGTAGACTTGGCAGAGCACCAGCGGTGTCACTGTGGTATGTTGTTGTTTGCTTACAAGTGTAACCGCACTAAGGAGATCGTCACAGACACAATACCAGCTCTCATTTCTCCATGTGAGCATTTGTTGATACTTGCTGTCGGATTGGGAGATGATCCATGACGTCTACGTGACTGGCTGGTCTCAGCAGAATTCCTCAACTGTCAGTTTCAATGGCAGCACCTTTTTTTCCCCTTGATTGATTTCAACAACATTTATTTTGCCTTAGAGAAAACTGCTCGAATTTATAATTCTCCTGTTGCATTCTGTATCAAAAATCTGGCACATGCCAAGAATTTAAAATCTAAGACTGCCATTTCTAAACGGTTTCTAATGACGCTTGTCTGGTTTCTATGATTCAGACATTTCTTTAAAACGTATAATAAAATGTCTCTCTGAGCTTTTTTTGTTTTGTTTTTCTTCCATCTTGGACAGGATGTAAGCACTGGGTGATGAATATGTAAAAGAAGTGTAAAGTATCTCTGCAGAGGAAGAGATATACCCGCTCCCACGCTGTAAAGGGGTAAGGTGACCTGGGCTGGACAGGTTGTGGTCAGCCTTACCCAGAAAGTGGAGGGGATCAGAGTTGAGGGTTGTTGTAAGTTTGAAGCGGTGGAGACAGAGAAGTCTTTGAAGGCATAAACATGGCAGGACACCAGATCTGATTGTGGACTTGGATTTGCATGGAACAGTAGTTTACTCTTAAGATTGTGTACCAGAACCTGTTGGGGCACTTGATCAAAGGACTTTTATATATCATAGCAGATCTGTGATGGCCTTCCTGGAGTGTGTCCCTTTCCGCATCCTTTGTAGAAGAAGCCATACAGTACAGGAAGAAAACTTAACGCTCACATCTTTTCAATCCCTTCCTGCTTTCATTTCATGGTATTAGTAAATCCCTGTTGTACCATAGTTCTTCAACCATTGTGTTTAAGTTTATTCTGTCTTCAAGTATCTTTCCAAGTCCTGAAGAACACGAAGAACAAAAATTATAACATTTTACTGAGATTTAATTTTGGATTTTTTAAATTTTTATGAAATTATGCAGATCTATATAACAGCTGACGTCACAGATACCTCAATTTCCCTCCTGAAACTACTGTGCATTCCCAAACTTAATGAGAAGAAATGCAATGTTCATTACTGACATAACTTAAATATTTATATTAAGGATTAATGAGCTGTGTGGTATCTTTTTATTTCAGTTTAAAATTGAGCAACGGTTCTATTCTGTTTAAAAACCTTATATTTGTTCACTCTTGGTAAAGTAAGGGCATAGTTGTTTTTTTTTGTTTTTTTTCCTGAAAGCCACAAATTGAAAGCAATATAGAATTGTTTCCAAGTGTTTACAAGGAGCCTGCTACTAGAGCACAGAATTTGTTTTCATATATTAATAGTAATGATACTAATAATTGAACTTTATTGATCTCACAACAGAAACTAACCTCTTCATTCAAACCATCCTCTTGGGGAGCAGTGGGCTGCCATCGTGTGGCTCCCAGGGAGCAGTGTGGGGTTAAGGGTCTTGTTCAGTGACCCACAGTGCAGGCTGTGGGGATTGAACCGGGTACCCGCAATCTTCTCAGAGCACAAATGCACTCTTCCTGCACTATTTTCCTATGGCTTGCAGCTCTGTTGTAAACATATTTGAATGAGAAACAGTATTAACAATTGTTCTCAGAGTTAATTTATTATTGGCTTATTTATCACACATTTTATATCTCTTTAATCTGACAAATTAAAACAAAAAAAGGTTTATTTTATAATTATTGTTTTCTTCTCTTAATTGTATGTTGTTTTTTTTTTGCCTAAATTTGACCAAATATAACTATCTAGATACTTTCACTTTTTAACCACAGTTGGTCTAAACTTGCTGTTTGTTGAAGATTTTTAGTTCAGCTTGACGTTTTGAATAAATAGCCCTTCTTTAGACCACAACTGTGTGTCTTAATTATAAGTAATATTAAAATATTGTAATGCGAGCTCTGTTTGGTTCTTAAATCTTGGTGGCAGAATTTCTCAAGATCAAGATATTTATTTTGCTTTTAGCTGAAGTAAGCATTTATATTTTTTGAGTTTGGTTCAGGCCTTGTTAAACTAAATCAGATAATTAATACCAAGCAGCTTGTATGTTATTTATCTTTTCCCAGTGTATTTGTTGTGTAGTTAAACAATAGAAACTGTGCTGAATTCTAGTCTTAAAGTGCACTCAGTATTTAATGTTTCTTGTTAATTTTTTTGTTTCTGACTGGACTAGGCATTGTCAGCCCCCTTGCTTAAAGAATGCATATTAGTTTGAACTGTAACTTGAGAGTTAGTCCCAGAGTCCTTCCTGCTGGTTGTTTCTGTGAAAATAATGGCGTTATGTTCTCCTGCGAGCAGCTGGATAACCAGAGGTTGAGTTTGTGGTTTCGGCAGGTTTCTGGTGGATCGTGGGATAGTTCAGCTCACCAGACTTCTTATTTTTTTTCTGCTCATTTTGGCTTTTCAGTCTTTTTTTTTTTTCAAATAAAGTACGGTGCTCTTAAAGTTATCTAATTCTGCTGCAGCTTTGCAGCGGGGTGTCTCAATCAGTCTTAGTCTCAATCAACAAGCTCCTCATGTTCTCCTTTTGGGATAGAACTGCACTTGTTTCTTCTGTCCCTTCCTGAAAATGATCCTGCTACATGTTTCTTTGACACTCTTTCCGCTGATATAGGAAAAGAATTGCAGGATGAAGGAATTCGCTGCCACGCAGGACAGAAAAATCCTTTCCACTGATATCTAAAACTTCAAGCAGAGCACTTCCCCTTTCCAAAAAGCCTTCCTTACCACGGGCCTTCTTCAAAGAACAGCTTCTCCACAATGGCCCGACCCAGCATGCTGACCCCTGCTCCCTTGTTCCCGCCCTGGTGAGCGTGGCGGGTGGAGCTGCGTTGCACTTGATTCCAGGCAATTGTCTTCTGCTAACCTTTGCACGTGTGTGTGTGTGTTTGCATCTCTATGTGGTTCTGCTGAAGTGTGAATCATGGGTTTCTGCTGATGATATGCTAATGGCATTTAAAACCACGTGACCAACATAGGGTCACAGGGAAGTGTCCACTAATACTGCATGAGTAATAAGGAGGTGGTTTCGGAAAAGATTATGTTTGAGCCAGTTAAATGTCCGGAAAGACAAATTGCAGCAACAACCTGTTTGTTCCGTAATAATTACTTTGGATTATTGAAAATGAAAGCAAGAAAAGCAGAATGAAGCAGAGGCTCATGTTGGATTGAAGCATATTTATGAGAGAAAGGGAATAAAGAAGCTTCATGTGGAGAAAAACCATCACGAGAGAAATTATCCAAGCGGCAGCATTAAATGTCTGCTGTTTTCAACAAACTTTAGCCTTTCAATAAAATACATACATTAGATGGTTAGACACCCCAAATTCCTTTACTAAATGTTTTTGTTCAGATAACATTTTCACATTTGTCTTCTACATTTTAAATCTATTATTGCAGCTACCTCGAGTTTTCCAAAGATATAAATTACTTAGGTTTATTAATTTATTTAAAAGTTCTCTCTCTCTTTCTCTCTCTCTTTTATCTATATATCATATAAATATATCTAATAGCATATAGTTCTTTCTTTCTGTCTGTCTTTCCATTTTTTAAATGCATTAAGTACTTAATTGTACTACTAGATTATGATATGTACAATTAAATACAAAAGATGACGACTTCTTTTGGAAAGTGAGGATATAACTTCCGTAACTTATTGCAGTTTATTTATCACAAACTCAGGATAGGTTTTTTCCTTTATGTCCCTAATTTGGTCTAAAATTCCTCCAATAGGTTAATCAAAAATCTTACCATTGTTTGTCTGCAGGCCTATATTTGGTCTAATCTAAAGTTTACAGTAAGCTCTCTCGTGTCATCTTTAACCCCTTCGTAGTCTTCAATGGGATCAATGTATTTTTTTTTTATGTGCATTTTCAAGTATTGCATTAGATGAGCTTGACGGTAAACGGTTAAAGGCCTGTCCTTACAGTATATAGCGCTTTGGTCAAGTCAGTAGACTGGTCAAGTCAAAGCCCTTTTCACTACATTCATTCACCCATTCACGCACACACTCACACACTGTCTTGCCACCATTGTAGCCACAGCTGCCCTGGGGCTCACTGACAGAAGCGGGGCTGCTGTACACTGGCGCCACCAGCCCTCTGACCACCATCAGTAGACAATGCAGGTGAAGTGTCTTGCCCAAGGACACAACGACAATGAAAGTCAGAGCCGGGGCTTGAACCGTCAATCCTTCGATTTCAGGGGAAACTCCTACATCCGACGCCACTGTCGCCCTAACATGATGATTACTTAAAAAAAAAAAAGAGAAAATGGCTAATGAGGAGACGGAATAACATAACATAAATACCCATCTATATAATTAACCATGTAGTTACCCTGTGCAATAACCCTATATGAAAATCCGCTTAAAAAAAAAAAATAAAACTAAAAAAAAAAATCAGTTTGTCGCTGTCATATGTGGACATGCACCTTTTCTTTCCTTTGGTACCTTTGTCTTCTTTTTGACTATTTGAGCTGATGTAAGGAGTACATTTCTCCACTGTGAGATCACAAAAGTCAATCAATCAATTGTTGAATAAGTACTGAACATTTGTCTTACATCGGCTTTTTAGCTAGCAGTGTGTTCGGGCTTACATTGTACGCCCTTTTAAAAAAATGACAAATTGAACGCCCTAATTTATCCTCAGAAACTTCGCTCAAATGTTCAAAATTTTATAAGCAGCAGATCCTCGAGTTGGCTGCATGATGCGCAATATCAACAAATCAGAGAAGCGGATCTGGGAGCTGGCAGGGAGACAGACACATCACTGCTGATGCAAAGCGCCTTGATCACTCCACTGAAATCGACTTACAGTAGACTAAAATTATTGTCATTTTGTATTCAGAGTCTATACAAAACAACATTTTGATGCATACAGATTTTCAACAGTGAATGAGCAACAATTTGCAGACGTATTTAGGCTTTTTTTGTTCCTAGCATAAAAAATATTTGTGTATCTGGGAAGTTGTTTTTTGAATTGATATTGGTGCTGTACTTTGACCTATAGAGTTCCCAGCTGTGTGTCAAACCTGTTGACTATCTAAAGTCATAATAATAGAGATAAATGATAGAGATTAAACTCCCATCACTTCTCAGGCTCCTCAACATTATGTTAAGACTGATGACGGGCATTAATGTGGATTACCGGCTGTGGGGTTCTGTGTCTGTTTATACACACAGAGCTAATTTTAGCCTTTGTGCAAATACGCTTGTATTTACTGGCCTGTTGCACTTCCTGCAGACACGAACGGTCAGGTCACATTTAAATGTTTTGAAGGTACTTTTTTTTTATGTGGCAATGTGAACTTCAGAAACACAATCCTAATTCTCTCACTTCCTCATAAGATCCTTTCATATTTTGGGTTTTCAGGCCGAGCAGAGAGGACTTGTTTAGCTCTCGTTTTAAAGTCTGTGCCTGTGAGGAAATCTAAGGGCTTGAATCTGAGCCAGTTGTTTCTGGTTTTACCAGAAAGTTTATGTAGTTCAATCGTACTCTTGATTACTTTGATTTATTTTTCTGTTTATTCTGTTCATTAACTTTTAGAGTATTTTAAGAATACATGGGTAGGTGGTACAACTGTAAAACTGAAGTACTGTTAACAGAAAGAAACAGGAACGTAGGGAAGAAGATGGGGAAGGACACGGTCGAAGGAGCTGAGATAAGGAAGTGCTAATGCCTCTAATCCACTGAAGATGAAAGGTTTTGCTGTGGCGGAGTTGGGACAGATGAGAAATGTGAGCCACGCCCACATCACACCATCTTTTAATGAGTCTCCTCTTGTTGAGAGATGAGTTGTCGTCATAGAAACTTGGAGCAAAACATATTTGGTCACGAACAGGCACTGCTAGAAGGTAAAATCAGTTTCGTTCAACCAGCCCTCATGGTATTTCCATCTGGTTATTCCATATCATGATGAAGCCTCAGGTTCAGTCAAGACTTTTTTTTTTTTTTTACCCAGAAAATTACTAATTATCCCATTGGAGAAAATACAGTTTAATTACAGCAGTTCCAATATCTCCTTTTCTGCCCAATTATCTTTATATTTTGCTTCTGTTTCAAAGGAGTTTTCAAAAATTAACATATATATATGTTTTCTATAAGTTTTTAAATTTGCAAACATTTAGTCTAAAACCCCAACATTTATAGACCTTCCAAACAGACCAGACACTTATAATGAATCTTAACAACAGACAGGAAGGTATTTATAACCACCATGAAACTGCTGGACCATAACCTGGATCCTGTCGTACTCATCACAACGACAGGCATGCAGCTGTTCTGTCCGGGGGTGGGGGGGTGCTGGGTGGACACAGAGAGGTGTGAGGAGGTGATGGAGTCCAGGAAAAGAAGGCTGTCTCAATCAAAGGCCAACTTTTACATATATTGGCTGTGAATTCCTCTGTGGGGTCTTCAGATGACCACATTTCATGTAAACACTAGAAGAAAAAAGGACAGCATAACTGTTCAAGAAAAATAAAAACACAAACCTTCATGAAGAATGTTCCTGTATTTTTGGGGGATCAAACAGTAAAGTGTTTTTAACCTCTATCATCACATCTGGTTTTTGTTTTTTGACTGTTAGAAAAAGTAGGTGAGGAGTGTCTGCGGTTTGACAGAACAACAGTGTAAAAACGACTTTATAAGCAACTGCATTAACAACATGCAGCATTTCAATAGTTAATAAAAAAAAAAAAGCAACTGCAAGGCAAAGCTTTCTGTGCTTATGGGAAGATGGGAAGCAGTGTTCCTAATAGTAACTTCCTCTGCTCACAGGACGTCATTTATGTAGTGAACAGAGCAGGATGATAGTGAATGAGGGGGGATCTAGATGGAAAAGAGCTTAGTGAATATTGATGAGGGACAGAAAGAAGTGGGTAGCACTGCTGCCTTGCAGCAAGAAGGTCCCGGGTTTTATTCCCGTCCTGGAGTCTTTCTGCATGGAGATTGCATGTTCTCCCTGAGCTTGCATGGGTTCCTTTCCGGGTACTCCGGCTTGCTTCCATTGTCCAAAAACACAACTGTTAGGTCAATTGGCTTCTCTAATTTCTCCTTAGGGTGTGAGTGTGTGTGCGGAATGGTTGTTTGTCCTGTTTGTCTCTGTGTTGTTCCGCGGTGGACTGGCTTAATTCGTCCAGGGTGTAACCCACTTCTCACCCGTAGACAGCTGCAGATAGGCACCAGCACCCCTCGAGACCCCAGCTGGGATAAAGTGTGATGGAAAATGGATGTAGTAAAGAGGAGTAGATAAGAATTAAACAATTCAAGTCATTTTTATACCTGCTGTACTGCAACTGAATAGAACAGCAGCAACTTTACCCTAATGGAACAGACGTTACAGAGACTGGGAAGCCGTATTCCCATTCAAAATCTTCCTTTGAAGTAATGTGGTTCTGCACTGCTGATTTAAAAAAGGGTTAAAAAAAACTGTCCTCAGGTTTTTTTAATTACTGCAAAGAGCAAAATACAGAAAGTAAATACAACAAGGCATGTATTTGAAAGTAGATCTGAATAGTATAGAAACACGTTTATTTTTATTTTTTTAACAAATTTACATTATTACATCAGCAGAGGAATAAACAAAGAAAATAAAAAAATAAAAGTGAAGATAATTAGAAATTATACGCAGAGAAAGACACAAAAAGGAGTGACAACAATGCCAAAACAAGACTGAAAGGAATTACATGTAAGTAAGTATACATAGTTACATACTTTGTTAAAAAAAGAAGAAAAAACAACTAGATATTCCTTTATTTCCAATTTTGTTTATTTATATATGTAGCATCAATGTACAACATTATCTTAAAATACATTACAACATGTACAATCAAATTATACGGACAGATTGGTTAACATTTTTCTGTTTAAGAATTACCCTACTGATTGCATCACGTCACTGACTTTGCAGATCTTGCTCCTCCTGGATGAGCATGTAGCGAAAGTGCTAAAGGTGTTAACTTTGTATCAGGGATTCCTGCAATGGATTGGCTCATACTGAGCCAGCAGATCCATCGGTGTGCAGTTAGGTTTACAATTAGCCATAGCAAATTCACTTATAGCTATGTCTAGGAGAGAAACAGGACTACACATTTAAAAAACAACTCTATTGCACATATTTGAAGTCATTTACACCAGCAGCCCAGCTGATGCCTCCCTCTAGAATGTTTTTACTGCTAACCAGCACCAGGAAAATGAAGCTACTATTACAAAAAAAAAAAAAAATGAAGCAGAAGGAAAATAACATTTTAAATAACAAATAATAAAAAACTTGTCAAGTAGAAATTAAATGTTGCAGAATGGGGAAAAGTGACCTTTATGTCCTCCAGCAGTCTAAGTCTATAGCAGCATAGCTATAGAGATAGCTCTGTATCACCTGAGGCACTATAAGCTTTATCAAACAAGACTGCTTTAAGTCTAGACTTAAAAGTAGATGGTGTGTTTGCCTAATTAATTAAAACTGGTCTGGTCTGAACGTTCTGCTTCTCGTTCTACTTTCAGAAACCACCGGTAAAGCTGCAGTTTTGCAGCGCTCTGTTAGTGAACAAATTGGATATCTAAACCTAGACTTTATTGGGCTTTATATGTTGGAAGTAAAATTTAAAATTGTATCCTTAATACAACAGGAAGATAACCAATGAAGCTAAAAAAAAAAAGATATAATCTCTCTTTTTAATTATCATCAAAATTCTA